>OY284487.1:43478188-43698188 GCA_958336395.1 Ctenicera cuprea | reverse complement strand
TTTTAAACAGATAATCAATTATACACCATACAGTGATAAGTGGTGCATTTATTCACTGACTTTGTATGCAAATATACCTTGACATGCAATACATTTTATTTCAACAAATATGGCAATTACATGCAGATAATTAGTTAACAAGTATTTCCATCTAAGATAACAATGCTAGTAAAAATATTTGTGGTTAAAATGTTAATGATTACAAATTACGCTAAAAATCTATATTATGGCATTTTACAATTTCTATGGAATGGAAGATCTACCGGGTGAGAAATGTTCTTATTGAGAAATATATTATGAAAGAAACAATCATAATTTCATTTCTCACCCTATACAACATCAGATATGCTTCTGTTTTTTATTTGTACGATGATGCAAGAGCGAATTAACACTACCGTAGCTACAAGTAGTAGGAGTTACTGGTGTAAGAGGTGTGGCAGTACAGACATCATAAATAATACCTATCGGCAATGATGTACTAGGACTTATGTTGTAGTCATTTTTACTGGGTACATTATCATCATTCAAATGCAAATATTCAGGTCTATTTATAGTTTCTTTAGTACTTCTTACGTTTCGTGGCACCTTAGAAATAAAAGCAGTATGAAAAGCATCATCTTGTCATGCAATTTTATAATAATCATTAAAGTTTAAGCGCACACTTAACAATTGCAAGTTTTGATCAGAACTTAAAGCAAGAAGATTTAAATACTTTTGTACAAACTGCTTATACTCGTAAGATATCTGTTTTATTTGATGCTTAGTTAAATTTACCATATTATTAAATTTAACAACACGTTCCTTGTTTTCTCGTTCTTGCTGCAACGTCAATGCAAATTTACCACTTTTTAAATCTTCACAACGCTTTTCAGTCAAAATTATAGCTGAGTGTTCTTCCAGCGCTGCTTTATATAAAGCTTCTTGAGTTGACTCCAGTTGTAGAATGAGGTTGTATATGATTCGTAAATGAGCACACATTTCCTATTAGACGAGGAATTAATAACAATATTTTACATTTTCTAACTGTACTTACAGTAAATCCACTTGAATTAACTTCCGATCCAGAATCAAGTAAAACACCACATTGAACCGAATTCAGGAACATCGTGTGTGCATTTATAACATCGTCTAAACACTCTGCTTGATTTACTTGACGTATCATTTCTGCCCAGGAGCATTCCAATACTTCAAATAGGAAATAGTACTGCGTTTGATGTAGAAAGTGTATCATAGCACTTGAAAGAATGTGAATTTGATGCAGTATCGGACGTAAAACTAGGGAATTAATAATTATTAAATAACAAACCACAGTACTACTACTGGTAACAGTAGAGTATTCAGTAATTCGGAATCCACCTTAAATTATAGCTCCCTTCTGTCTAGATACTACTGTTATGCAGAAATTACCTAAACGGTAGAGAAGCCCTAAGAAGCATATCAACTGTAGAAAGTAGGCAGATATATGTAAATAACAAACTGAGCTTTTTTCCCCTCCCTTGATTAGTGCTCTAAAATATCAGCATGACCTAACCAGTTTTAATCACACGCCAAGTTTCTTGTTATAATAATGCTAGAGTAGTACTATAGATTTCATATCTTGATGTCATCTTACCTGTCATATTTCTAAATAACTTAGCGCTGGTAATTTGTTGTTTTCGCATATTGGAAAGTACAAACTCCATTCGTTTAGCTTTCCATAATGAACCGAACAAACTCCTGTATTCTGGCAAAGCAGGTTCAAATATGGTTCCAACAGGCCCATCAACAATGTACACTAAAGTGAATATGTCCCAACCCGTGTCTCCATGTGAGGAATGCAAAAATTCCACAGTTAAGCGTTGCAGAATGTCTTCATCTTCATACTGAGCATTTGTCACACGAATTGCCGATTCCAAAATAGCAGAAAGAGTATGGGAATACAAGTTCTGTGCCGGTTTACTCAATTCAGGCCTGTAAATTAATATTGAAATTATGAAATAACACAACACAAGTTTATGGCCTTACGCAAGTAATTCCAGTAAATGTCGAATGAAATCACCTTGCCCAAGCAACAAGTACCGTCGAAGGGCTTGTAAATGTTCAAGAAGCTGATATTTATCTTTCAACATATCTAAAACTCGACGTGAAGTTTCACGGTATACATTTTCGAGATTCTCATGTAGGTCTATACTCTTTTCAGGTATGTACAGATAATCAGCAGTAGTTGTAGCAAATAAATCTTGCAAAGCTTCTCTGCCTGGTAGTTGGTTTGAGTCCCTGCATATTTGTCTAAGAAAATTTATATTTTTTCCCGTGGCTAAAATCTTTTTTGCTTGCTCCATGCTGATAAATGAGGGAACCATAGATCCTCTGAAATTAAAAACGTTAATTTTAAGTTAAGTTCATTAATATTAGAACTAACCTGACATGGTATTTGTCATGCCAGAAACGTTCAGCACTACTAATATTTCGTGCTTCAACAAAGAATTCATTACAAGGATCATTTAATTCTCCATCTAATAACCAGTGAGACATCATTAGATATAAAGGTCTACAAACCGCTAACAAAACTTCTGCAGCAATCTAGAAATAATTTATATTTAAGTTAGAAGTTTGAGAAGCTCTTTAATTCTTACTTTTTGAACAGAAACAGAGCCGTGTTGTAAAAACCCATGCACTGCACTTATAAGTGCACCTCCTTTCTTATCACTACATTGTTCTGCAATATATGCTAACCACTGCAAACAATTATGCGGTTCGGCTACCCATACAATCATCCTCCTTAAAGTCAATTCGGAGTCAGTTTTCTTTAACTAAAATATTTATTTGTTTGGATATCATAAAAACCTAGATTATTTTAAGTACCTGCGCTTGTAATATGGCAAGAGTCTTATAATAATCTGCAAGTTTATCCCTAAAAATAGCAATAAGCGATTGTCCAATTACGCCAATTTGTTTATCAGCATCTTCACAATGTTGTTTAAGCTGATTATGCAAAAATCCAACACCCGATAATCGTTCTATGAGAGATCGCTGCATAGGACCTAGAGATTTGCCCATTTTTGTATCTATAATAAAACCTAATCCTCCTGGTTCTTTTTTTAATACCCGACCTTCTATGCCCTGCAGAGCATATATAACTTCTTGCATTAAATCTGTTTCCGAGATACTATGCAATGCTATAATGAAACACAAATTAACATATTGGATGCACTGAGATGTTAAAAGCTTACATATTGAAGAGAGAGACGTAGAAGAAGAAGTTTTAGGTTTCAGTGTAAGCTGAAACTGACAATCACTACTCGCTGAAGCTACTAAAGGATGTTGACCTAATGAAGCAGAATCCTAAAAAGTATGGTCTTAATTTTACACTAATTTAAGATGGTATACTATTACATGTATAGAATGGAATTCTCCTTTTTCAGATGATGCTGCATAAATTTTCTTAACACCTGCAGTTGCATCGTCCGGCAAAAACTGCAATTGCGATTTAGCATCACCTATTCTTGAATGTAGTTCTTGTAGCATACTAAACCCCTTTGGTGTGTTTGCTTCTTTGTACAGGTTTAAGAATAGCATTAAGACTGAAGCTTTGTTGCGGAGAATCGACTAAAAAAGTAGAGTTATTTAAAAAGAAAGAAAATATAACTTACTCTTACTGTTTTTTGAAGTTTAGCATACAGTAAATCAAAAGCCTGAACTCCTTCTGGTGATTGCTTACTTGCCAAGACTTTATGTATTTGATTAACAACATACTGTTCATCCAAATTCTTATGCCACGAGGGCAGTGCCAAAAAATGTGTGGTTATTTTAAATAATCTCGCAGATACCTCTGTAAATTAAAAATTATAGCGCTCAGACAGGTTTTGTTAGAATTAACTTACCCGGGTTATTTGACGAGAAATAATTACATAATTTGCTAATTAGATAGGGCACATTTCCTCCTTCAATGCTAGAAGAGCTCGATTGATTCATACTAAATTTTCAACATACGCTTCACATATAGTCCAATAAAGGTTTACTGATAAAATTGCTAATTTTTTGTATAACATGTAAAAATTAACATTAAAAATTTGGTTTTACATAAATAAATTATAAAAAGTCATATTCAAAATTGTTTATAAACTGACGTTAGCTTAGAATCACACCCGCACTAAGTAGAAAACACTAAAACAGAATATCAAACTAATGTAAAATCACTACCACATGCGAGACGAAAGCACAATGAAATTTAAACTATCATATCAACTTCAAGTGCATATGAATGAATCGCACACGGACTTAACCGAGTGTCCATTCAAATGCGAAAAGTCATTCCAATTCCAATCAAAGAAACGCAATCGCCAACAAGTAGCTGAGACGTCTGGGGATAAAATGTGGAACTACAATAAGAAGCATTAGATGCAACACACTTGTTTTAGGTGAAAATTTAAAAATAAATACATTTAAAATGACTTCTAGCTCAAAAATATTTTGTTCGGTTTTTCAGTGTAACGCCTATTGCAGTAAATAAATTTTATTGTACTTATTTCCGCATAAAAACTCAGAGTTGTGCAAGGAAGGAGCGCAGATACACTTTAAAGTGTTAACACTCCCACTTCGCGGCTGTTGTATTACTTATAATAGTATATTATATACCAAGGGACTAAATTGCTTCATTTAATCCCGAGAGAGAAAGCAAGAAGGTCAGGAGGGATTGAATAAAGCACCTCAGTGCTGTATTATATACGCTATTTTTTGCATTTCCAAATAATTTGAAATCAAAATAGTTAAACTTTTAAAATATGCTGTCAACGTGACAATCCAGCTTTTTAAAACGGCAAAATTAAAATCGTAGTTTCTGATGGCGACAAAACATACTCAGTAAATTAGCAATTTATATACATCTTAGCGATTTATATACATTTAATTCCTTGGGACTTTTGAAAATATTTAATCCCTCCGGCATTAAAAGTGACACTTTAATCCTTGAAAAAAAGAATCAAATTAGTACTTTTACTCCCGGAAGTGCAAAATAGTACATTATACACTAAGGGAGAGAAACGTCTTATTTTTCCTGAGGTGTAATTTGAAGCCCGAGGGCTACAAATACATCGAGGGAAAAATGGCGGTCTCTCCCGAGGTGTATATACTATTTTTTCCACGATCGGGAGTAGAAACACTTAATTCCATAAATAAAGGATTGTAATAAATCGGAGCGAAATTACAATATTTAGAAGCCTTTGGGATGTTTCCATGCAACGTGCAACAGACATTTATTTATAACAAATAAATATGAAATGAAATAAAAATTCCCCTAGGGGATTGTCGTCTTATTTCGTCCCTAGAGAGTAAATGCTTTACTTCTGTCACAATTTTGATGCCATAGAAACCAACTTCTACTCCCGGTGGTGGAAAAAATAATATTATTGTTGTATAAGTAATGCTTGTATAGATATAGCCAGTATGATAGAGGCCCTTAATACATCATGTGATGTGAGAGTCCCCAAGATCATACCAAAATAATAAAGTGTTTAATTAATTAAATGTTATAATTATTTATGTAATAATAGCTCATGATGACAAAATACAACATGGCGCAGTCATTAAAGGAGTAGATAAAAAATAAAAAATAAAGTGTTTCAGTGCTTTAAAGCTAAGTGAAGAAGAACCGCGAAACAATGGAGTCGCCAATGCGATGTCCTGCAGTCCTAAGTTTTGAAGGAAATGTGGCGGAAAATTTTAGAAAATTTAAACAAAATTTTGAAATTTACATGAAAGCGAGTGGGTTAATAAGAAGAACAAATGAACAGAAAGTGGCAATTCTCTTAAACACAATTGGAGAAGAAGGCGTAGAAATTTACAACACATTCAAGTTTGAGCAGGACATAGATAAAGATAACTTAGAAAAAGTATTAAGTGAGTTTGAAAAATATACAAGCCCAAGAAAAAATGTGGTGTATGAACGTTACAAATTTTACATGAGGTCGCAACAAGAGGGTGAGCTGTTCGATCATTTTTTAACTGATATAAAGATATTAAGCAAGTCATGTGAGTTTATGGATCAGACCGAGGGGTGTCTTACTAGCGGTAATAGGTGTACAAATTTTCGGCAGTACTTGGGCAATCACTCGGCAATAACGGAAACATTCGGCAAACACGGCAATCAATCGGCAAACACGGCAATAACTCGGCAAACAGGGGAATCACTCGGCAATCACGGCAATACAACGGAAATCAATGAAAATAAGTCAACAATTAACGAAAATATGCGGGTGTAGTCGAAGCTAAACAAAAGCTCAGTCTTAATTTTGTATTTTTTATTACTATTAGAGTACATAGATAATGTGAACTAGTTAAAACCAAGCTTTTTCCCGTTTAGGACGAAATCAAAAAGTACGTAATTCCCAGCTAATTTTTATTTAGCTTGTGTTTACTACATAATTATTGTTTATTTACTAACAAGTATTAGATGAATAACATATTAAAAAAATAACTTATCAACTCGAATATTACCGACGGCATCAACTTTACTTGTGGACGGTGACGCAGTTAAAGTGGAAATCCCTACAAGCATGAGAAATGCCACCATGCAATAGAGTCTATTAAAGATAAATAAAAATTTATTTTTGGTTTTCGATATGCGTAATGTGTGTAAACTTTATGTAAGACTATTAGTCCTCATATCATTTAGACAGTTAAATGTACTTATGAGAGTGTACCATTGTGTGCTTTACATAACCATCGTAAGATTTCTTGATCTTCTCTTTCAGGAATAAAATGGATTTTTTGGATAAAAGTTCAAATGAATATATTACATTCATTTGAACTTTTGAACAAGAAAAAGATGTGGAAATGGAAAAGTTTGCAAAGGAATACTTACCAAATTTAATATTAGATGAAGAAAAAATAAACAATTTTACGAAATATATGCCGCGATGCAAAAAGAAAAATATTCAACAAAACATTAGACTATTGCCGCTCAGATGCATAAAAAATGGGCGAAACGTCGCTGGTACTTTCCCATACTTTAAATATTCTCGCGTTAAGCATTGATGGAAATTTACATCTAATCTAGCCGGTACAAGCCCGCTGCAGACTAAAGACGTTGCCTACTTACGGGCTGCGCGCGCTCCTACGACGCGACGTGAAAGACGCTAAGATATTTAAAGCGCCCACGAAAATAGTTATAACAGCTTTATTTATACAGTTGTCAAAAATTTGCAAACAATGGAAAACATTTATTTTTATTAGAGGTAATTGTTACGACCCTAGCGGTATATACTTAATTGTCGACTTGGGTTCTTGTACTAGAAATCTTACCAAGCAATGAAACAGAGTATATTTGGTAAATGTATATTATAAGAAACACAGTATAAATATAATACAAAACACAGTATGAATATAACACAAAACACAGTAATACTGCTACTATCACATAATTGATAGGCATTTTTAAAATCACGGAACTGCCGGAAAACACGTTGTTGATATTAAAAAGTATCGTTTTGTTTTCCTTAATTTTCAAAATAATTGAAAATTCTCGCTGATCCTAATAAAGTACTTTAAATAGTCTATCGAACTGATAAAAGTTTATAACGATCGGCGTTTGCGTTTATGAATAAAAAATTAATCCATTTAAAAATTTTTAAAAATTCCTAGAGGGCGTCAGAATGAAATTTGGAAAATTAGTAAAAAACAAATTTTGCAGTTCATTGCAAGCTCTCTCGGCTCAAAAGGTTAAAAAAATGTTGTGGGCAGTTTTTGAGAACATGTTTTTTGAAAATGTCCAAAACTTTGAACCTACCTAGTATATTCACAATTTTCATATTTTCTTAAATATTTTCGCATCACTATTTTATCCTTATCAAGGGCTCTCATATAATAGGATAATTTGTATTGATTGGATATTTTGTTTTTGAGTAATCGGGCATTAAAGTTAAAATCTTCAAAAATTCGTAACGGGCTTCATTTTAAAGATACAGCATTTGGAAAAAATATTTGATTTATCTTTAGATGCACCACAACGCTACGTATTCAAAATTTCAATACAGTGTTTATAAAAAAATCAATACAAAAAAAACAGGTTTAATTTCCGGGCATGAATTGGAATAAAATTTGGGAGATTAGTAAAAAACGAATTTGTAGTTCATTGAAACCGCTATCGACTAAGAAAGTTAAAAAAAATGGTGTAGGCAGTTTTTGAAGAATAATGTTTTGAATATGTCCACAATTTGAGTATATTTACAATTTTTATATTTCTAAAAATATTTTTGCATCACTTGATTATATTTAAAAGGGGCTGTTAAATAATGTGATAATTTGTATAGAGTAGATATTTTGCTTTTGAATAATCGTGCAATAAAGATACAGCATTTGGAAAAAATCATTTGATTTGTCTTTAGATGCGCTACAACGCTATGTATCCTACAAAAACCGAGAAAGGGGTTCCGGAGATACAGGGAAACGAACGCACCCAACGAGCCACAAACGGACATTAAAAAAAACCTTTTTTGAGTTCCTTGGACCCCAAAACGCGTATTTCCGTTAAAATTTAAAGTTCGAAAATTTACATGAAATCATAACCTTCCTTACTTCAGCAGAAGTATGGGAAAGTAAAAATAGGAAATAGGATTCAAACGATTCTGATACATCCATCAATAAGGAACAAACAAAACCATCGTCAAAAGCTTTCGGCGTAGACCATATACGAACCGTAGCAATAACTCATGTAAAAAGTGTTTTTGAATTTTCGAAATAGGATGTTTTAAAAGTAGTTGAAAAAAAAGCTGGCAACCTATCCGTAGAAATTGACAGCGATTTCTGCACGCTAAAAGTATCTGTTTCAGGTGCGACTACGCGACAAAATTTACTACGCTCCAGAAAAGTATGGCAAATGATGGGTGCTTGGAAGTTTTAACTGGCATTTTAGAGGACATTTCCCTTCTGATAAAAAAAATACCGAGACAAAATCCCTCGGGAAACTCGAGAAAAGTCAAAACCAAAACCAATTTCAGTTCTGAATTTCAATATAATTTATGTTCAGTATAATGCATTAATATATTTGTTTATTCAATGTTCATCCCATATTTTCCACAATATTTTATGAAGCAATTTTAAATATAATATACAGAAATAACAGATATTAGTATTGTCTTGAGATTTAGATCATATCTAATAACATTATAATTTTTATGGTAATACCAGATAATGGTTTTACCTACCCACTAAATATTAATGTTGTTTACATAAAATTGCAATGAGAAATATACAAGATTTCAAGTTGAACACCAAAATATTATAATCGAAAACGAAATTACATTCTTGTTTTTGATGAACGAGGCAATGTTTAAAATAGGAATAATATAATAACACTAAAAGTGTCAGCTAATGAAGACTGTACAGAATCAGAATAATCATTGAAATACATCGAAAATCGCAGTAATAACCGACAATAACGTCAGAAAACAAGGCAATTAGTGGGCAACAACCCGGAAATCACGGCAATCAAGTCGGCAATCACGCAATCAAGTCGGCAATCACGGAAAACACGGCAATCAAGTCGGCAATCACGGCAAACACGGCAATCAAGTCGGCAATCACGGAAAACACGGCAATCAAGTCGGCAATCACGGAAAACACGGCAATCAAGTCGGCAATCACGGCAAACACGGCAATAAGGCATTAGGTGTACACAATTTTACCGAGTGAGACACCCCTCGGATCAGACAGACTCGATGATTAGAGATAGGATTGACACTTACTTAAAAGACAAGACTTAGATTTAAACAAAGCAGTGGATTGTTGCAGAGCAGCTGAGCTAACAAAGTCTCAAATTAAAATAGTGCAAGAAAGAAGCAGTGTAAGTGAAATGTTTAAATATAAAAATCAGAAAAGTGCAAGTAAAAATAACAGAGACACAAAATATGACAATAAAGAGGACAATAAAAATCAAAGTAAAGCAGACAATAAACATTTTAAATGCTATAGATGCAAAACTGAGCATGGATTGAGGGAATGTCCAGCATTTGGTCAGCAGTGTAGGAAGTGTGGCCTAATGAATCACTTTGCAGTCGCTTGTCGCAATTCGAGGAAACCTATAGCAGCAGTAGGAGTTGAAGAGGGGAGCGAAGAAGAAGAAAAAATTTTCGTTGATTTGCTACAAGTTCTGGACATTGGAAATCAAGGAGAAAGTGAATGGTACTGTAATGTTGGGTTCGTAGTTGTAAATAAAACGCTATTTTGGAGGAGAAAGTTTTACTGAATTTTTCACGTTTACAAATAATTTTGATGAATCTGTTTTTTATAAA
Source organism: Ctenicera cuprea (assembly GCA_958336395.1). Taxonomy (NCBI): domain Eukaryota; kingdom Metazoa; phylum Arthropoda; class Insecta; order Coleoptera; family Elateridae; genus Ctenicera; species Ctenicera cuprea. The sequence goes on along the minus strand of OY284487.1, from coordinate 43,687,920 downwards.
TATAAATAGCAACCAAGTCGCTAAGTTACAAATACAATTGATAAACCAGGCTGCTACATTAGTACCCCCCCCCCCTCCAACTTTGCAGAAGAAAAAAACTACGCAGCAAACGTGAAGCGCATGCTATCTTAGCTACAAAAACTTCTGATCTTTTTAAAAACAATACAAGTAACGTAACTAATTGAACATTATAGAAAATAGAATTAAATTAGTTTGAAGTTGCTTCTAGTTTTGCCAGGTGCGTGTCCAATTCTTGAGATTCCAAGAGCAGCGCAGAAAAAGTCGAAAAAGTCCAGTTCACTAAAAAAACAGAACAAAAAGGGAAAAAAAATGTGCATAAACAAAAAGTTGAGTGTTGTGGCGTTTAGATGAAACCTTGTGCCCCAAATAATCTAATTGACTAACCCCAAAAACACATTTATCAACGTTCAACAAAAGTTTGTATCTAGTCAAACGTTCAAAAACCATTTTTACATGATGCAAATGTTCTGACGCGGTTAAAAATTAATATATCGTCGAGGTAAAAATAAATGTAATACATCTCTGTAAGAATCTTCTGGATGAATCTGGACCAGGAAGAAGGAGTGTTTCTTAAGCCAAAATTAAGTCTTCTGGATAGGTATCCGGAACTGTCACCGCATTCAGCTGCCTGTAATCGCCACAGACACGATAGCTGCCATCAGGTTTTAATACCATATGAATGGGACTACTCCAAGGACTGTCTGCCTGCTCGATGATTCCAGCACGTAACAGTTCATGCAGATGCTTTTCTAAAAACAGTAATTGTGTTGGATTAAGTCTTCGACACTTTGCACTAATTGGCGGACCGTTAGTTTTTATTCGATGCACTACATTATGTTTAATAGGGGGTGTTAATGTCGAATTCAGCTGTTAAAGTCGGAAATTGTTGAAGAAGACCAGAGTAAAGAGTGCGTTCAGGTGATAAAGATTGTAAAGAGAGTGAGTTAGAAGAAATTTTTTGAGCATTAACATCTGCTTCTACCGTAGAAGGCGATTGGTAGTTGTTAAGTTCAGAAGAAAGAAGATTGGAAAGTTGATTAGGATGTGTGATTAGTTGTGATTTGTTTGAGAGAGATGATTGAGAGATTGGTTGGATGTTTGATTGTGATGAAGTGGGTTGGAGTGATGGTTGTGATGTGATGAAGTGGGTTGGAGTGATGGTTGTGATTTGTTTGTTGAACAGGTGAATTACCACCAGTCTGTGGAAGAATGGATGATTCACGAATTTCCGGGTCGAACATTATAGATCGATTAACAGAAACTCGCTCAACCACTCTTCTCACAGCACAGTCTGTCATTAAATTATGCATGTTGTGTGGTTTTGAAAGAAAGCATTTGGTAACCAGCTGTAGTTTGAATCGACGTCATTAGTATTAAATTCGGGAAAGTCAATACAAACACGATTAAAATCCATATATAATAAACGTTACTTATCTTGTAAATCAGTGGGGTTTTGAAGATCCTAGGTCTGTGGCGATGTAGCAGCTGAATGTGCGGTTTGTGGAGGTTTTGAAATTCTGAATTCTGCTTGAAAATCTCAGTCAACGTCGAGGGAAAAATAAATCGCGTCGGGACGGGTGCGTTTTCAAATCTTGTCGGAGGGGTCACCAATAATGTAATATTGGGTTCGTAGTTGTAAATAAAACGCTATTTTGTAGGAGAAAGTTTTACTGAAGTTTTCACGTTTACAAATAATTTTGATGAATCTGTTTTTTATAAATATAAATAGCAACCAAGTCGCTAAGTTACAAATACAATTGATAAACCAGGTTGCTACAGTACAAGAGTGTCGTAGTGGAAGGTGAGCCAATCTCATTCAAGTTAGACACAGGATCTGAGGTAAATATTATAACGAAACAACTTTTTAATAAAATTGCATCGAAAAGTGTAGAAGTACATGATAACATTAAACAGACTAAAATAGTTTTAGAAGCGTATGGTGGGTTTAAAGTTGGGCCTATAGGAACTATAAAGTTGAACTGTATAGTAGATAAGTTAAGAGCTGTACAGAATTTTGTAATTGTTAATTTAAAAAATGTAAAGCCAATTTTAGGGTTAAAGGGTTGTACAAGTTTAAATTTAATTAAGAAAGTAAATGCATTAGAGTGTAAGTTAGATGATAAAGAGTTTATAAAAAGTAACAAAGATATTTTTGGTGGAATGGGATAATTTAAAGAAAAATGTTCAATCAAAATAAAGGCAAATGCCCAACCAATAGTACAGCCGCCAAGGCGCATACCCCTTGCTATAAAAAATATAGTAACAGAAAAACTTGATGAACTAGAGAAACGTGATATTATAACCAAAGTTAATGAACCAACGGAATGGTTATCAAATTTAGTAGTAGTGGAAAAACCAAATAAGTCTATTCGCTTGTGGTTAGATCCACATGAGCTCAATAAGGTGATTGAGCGAGAACATTTTTTAATACTAACATTAGAAGACATCAGTGTTAAACTGAAGAAAACAAATTTTTTCACAGTATTAGACTTTAAAGAAGGATACTACCAAGTTGAATTGACTGAAAAATCCAGTAAATTATGTAGTTTTAGTACCCCCTGGGGATCATATGGGTTCAAAAGACTTCCGTTTGGAATTAATTTAGCCCCCGAGTACTTCCAAAAGATAAATCAACAAAACTTTGGCGATATTGAAGGTGTTTTGGTATATTTTGACGACTTATTGATATCGGGTACTAGTCAGGAGCAACATGACTTAGTTCTAAACCAAGTTATTGAGAGAGCGAGGCAGTTGAATGTGAAATTTAATAAAAATAAGATTCAATATAAAACCAGCGAGGTCAAATATTTGGGTCATATATTTAATGGACAAGGAATGAAGCCAGATAGTGAAAAAATTAAAGCTATAGTAGAGTTAAAAAAGCCTGAAACTAAAGTTGAACTACAGAGAATTTTAGGCCTAATAAATTACTTAAGAAGTTTTATTCCTAACTTAGCATCTGTATCATCACCATTAAGGCAGTTGCTAAAAAAATGTGGAGTTTCAGTGGTTGCCTATATATGAAGAAAAATTTAAGGTAATTAAAAATTTAATCAGTAATCCACCAGTATTAGGAAGTTTTGATGAAAATAAAAAAATAACAATCCAATCTGATGCGAGTAAAGATGGAGTGGGTTGTTGCTTAATGCAAAATGGAAGGCCTGTGGCATATGCATCAGGATCACTATCTGACGCTGAAAAGGAGTATGCTCAGATAGAAAAAGAGTTTTTGGCAATTGTGTATGCAACAAAGAAATTTCACCATTACATTTATGGTCGTGAAGTAAAGGTCATCACTGATCATCAGCCAATTGTCTCAATTATGAAAAAACAAATAGCCAAAATAAATTCTGCTGGATTACAAAGACTAAAATTAAAACTTGTTAAATACAGACTAAATGTGGAATACCAACCAGGAAAAGAGTTGCATATCGCGGATTTATTATCCAGGAACTATATAGAGAGTGAAGTAATAGAAGATGAAGAATCAGTAAGAGAGGTAGTGCATTTTGTTGCCGAACACCTAAGAATGAGCTCACAGAAAAAAGAAGAATTTAGGGAACAAACTAAAGAAGATGAAACCCTAAAAAAAATTATTGAATTTTGCAGAAATGGATGGCCAAAAGAAAGAAAAGGTTTAAATGAAGAATTGAGAAAATATTGGAATATGAGAAATGACATACAAGAAGTAGAGTGTTTGTTGTTTGTTGAAGATAGAATAATTGTGCCTAAAACATTAAGAGTTGCAATGTTGAATTTACCACACGAAGGGCACGTTGGCATAACTAAAACTAAAGCAAGGGCAAAGGACATAATGTATTGGCCAAATATAAACCAAGATATAGAAAACGTCATATTAAAATGTCGAATTTGTGAGCAGTTTAGACCCTCACAGTGCAAGGAAAGGCTAATTCCACATGAAGTCCCAAACAGTCCATGTAGAAAAGTTGGAAGTGACATTTTGAGTTATGCAGGAAATGATTATGTAGTAGTTATTGATTACTTCTCGAACTGGATTGAAGTGTCGAGGTTAAAAATAAAACATCTGCAGAAATAATACAAGTATTTAAAAAAGTATTTTCCACATTTGGCATACCGGAAATCGTAGTAGCAGATAACATACCATACTCATCAAGAGAGTGTCGGGAATATTCAGATAAATGGGACTTTAAGTTTGTTACAAGTAGTCCACACTATCCCAAAAGCAATGGATTATCAGAAAAAGCTGTGGGAATAGTAAAAAATATGTTAAAAAAGACTAATGACATACAACTAGCATTATTAGAGTACAGAAACACACCTCTAGCAGGAATGGGAGTAACACCAGCACAATTCATGTTTAACCGAAGATTAAAAACAAAATTACCAATTGTGGAAAAACTATGAAAAACCACATTTGCTAGATGAACATCAAATAGAAAGGCAATTAGAGGCGAAGAAGGAAAAGTACAGTCACTACTATAACAGAAGTGTCAAAGACTATAAAGAGTTGCAACTGGGTGATGATGTAGTTGTTAAAAAAGACAAATGGGAACCAGCGAAAGTAGTCGGAAAAGCTAACACGACCCGGTCATATATAATTCATGATGAAAATAACCATCTTTTAAGAAGAAATAGAGTACATTTAAGACCGTCACTTAACAAGGCAATGATTAGAGAAAAAGGAAATGAGAAAGTGAATACGGAAACAGAAAGGGCAGTTAAAATTACAGAAAATGAACGTAAGACCAGAGACATGGAGGATGTACCACGTAATACCAGAGACATGGAGGATGTACCCAAAGCTAAAAGAGGAAGGTGTCTACCCTCTAAATTTAAGGATTATATTATGTAATAGAATTAAGGAGGGAGATGTTGTATAAGTAATGCTTGTATAGATATAGCCAGTATGATAGAGGCCCTTAATACATCATGTGATGTGAGAGTCCCCAAGATCATACCAAAATAATAAAGTGTTTAATAATTAAATGTTATAATTATTTATGTAATAATAGCTCATGATGACAAAATACAACAATTATTTTCATCGGGAGGCGAATAATGTGCCTACGATTGTCAACATAAGCCGAAAATGTAATTGCCCGCTTCTATTTTATAACCGCATATTATAAAGTGAGCTGCCTCTACTTTAATTGGTCGCCTTCGGTAAACTAAATATTCAAAAATATCCATCCGGGACGCCTTGCTGTGAGCTATACTATATTTAATTCTTTAAATTTTAAATAACAAATTAACACACTATATCTTATCGCAAACGGTCTGTCTTCTTTCGTAAAATCAGCCATCGGCTTTTGCCTCGCAATTAAGAAGCCAAAGTGTACCTAAAAAGCAGCCAGTTACGTATCTAGAATAGTAACGCTTGATAAATATGAAACCAAGATAAGACTGCATTCTGCAGTCTATGCTACTTTCGTTTATATAAGCATTTTATACGCTATTAGAAGTTAGTTGTGCTGTTAGTTTAAGCTCTGACATTGCTTTTGTAACATTTTAATGTAACTCCGTTTTAATTGAAAAATAAATTTTTATATTTTCCAAAAGTTTCTCGTTAAAACTCGTAAGTCGTAACTAGCCATCTTGTGAGTCTCGCTTAGTAATTTTTTTGGTGCAATAAGTTTCTAAAGATTGTCTTCTTGAGGAGGTTGGTAACAAAAATTAGCTGAGACACAAACTATAGTCGATATGTCAAATTGTCAAACATGGTTATGTAATCAATCAGTAAGTAAGTAAATGCCTATTTTGCAGTCACATATTGTCTAGTTAACTATTATTATGCAATGTATTTCTTGCACTTCGTGTAGGTGCGTACGAAAAGTTGGGTAACGAATTAAGATTTGACATGAGGTAAAGATATAAACTATTTTACTTGTCTTTAAGGGAAGCAATGCGCTGTGAGGAAAGTAGGAGACTCGTAAGATGGACGACTTGGGTACGCATATTTAAGCAAACATACGCAGTTTATTGTTGTTCTATGTTTGTCATACTCAGTCTATAGTTTACCTATATACCATAGACAAAGATAAGAACTCTTCTAACCTTAAATCTGTTTTACATTGTAAGTGAAGGCCCGCAATTTTTTCTTCATGCACGGTCGGATGTGCAGCATTAAAAAGAACGGCAATGGTCCGACCCCACACTAATTTTTTCTTCGTGGTCGAACTGTTTACACTATATTGCATGTATAGGCGTTTGCCTGCAAGTCGTGGCGCATATGGAAATACGGTCTTTTCCTGCATAAATGGGTTAGGGGTCGAATCCCGGTTGGGGCTAAAATTCTTTCTTATTTTATTTTTACTGCCTTTATTAAAACAAAGTTGTTGGTCTGTGCGGTCTGCTCGAGGTTATGGTTAAGAGCAGTTAATTTTTTAAGAAAAAATACGATACAAAGTTGTATTCACTCACTGATAAATAACTTCTAATCAATTGCGCATGCGTTGATAAGGTCTCGTACTCCCCTCACGGTACATTGTTTCCCCATGAAACAAGTCAAATGGTTTGTATCTTTACTACATGTTACCTACCTAATTCGTTAAGCCAACTTTTCGCACGCATAAACAAGAAGTGTAATAAGAAATACGTCGCGTAATAATAGTTAACCAGACAATATGTGGCTGTAAAATTGTCACTTATTTACTTATTTACTGATTTCATAACCATGTTCGACAATTTGGCATATCGACTATAGTTTGTGTCTTCACCATGTCTAGCTCCACGTTAACGTGGAGCATTAAAATATTTTTAGATCCACGCAAAACGTTATCTGCACGGTCTGACTATTTGAAGTTTATATTACGTGTTTTAGCGACTTCCTGCAACTTCGTAGTGGTGGACATGCGGCTGTTCAGCGTTTTATTGCATAAACAGTTGATAGGTCGATTCTCGGTTGGGCCCAAACTTATATTTTAATGCCCCACGTTAGCGTGGAGCTAGACGCGGCGTTGTGTCTTAGCAAATTTTTGTTACCAACCTGCTCAAGAAGGCAATCTTTAGAAACTTATTGCACCAAAAAAAAACTAAACGAGACTCATAAGAGGGCTTTTTAGGTACACTTTTTGAGAGTGGGAACTGGATGCATACTCAGTCTAATGTTAACTAGGTTTGTGCCAGACACTCAATGTTAAAAACAAGTGTCAAAATGTAACTACATCATTTTGAGGCGAACGCACGAGCTTTTAAAAGGCGAGAATGCCGCCAAAACATAATTCTTATTTATTATGATGAATTAATATAAACTGTTGTACCAGAAAAACGTTTTAATTAGATCATTTTTTATTTTAATGTTTAAAACGCAACTGTTATTCAATTATAATACAAAATTACACTGTGGTATTATATCGCCTTTTTCTTAAACGCACTTGACATAATTTAATTTCGTATAAAACAATTTTAGCTTACTTTAACTTAAAGATTTTCTTTATAACTCTGCAACACGGTGATTATATAGTGGGGTTTTGAGCATGCAAATGTTCCAGTAAACTGGAGTATTTCGTTTTTTTTCCCTTGAACTGTGGAATTTAAAATGGGTGCATTAAAGTGCAGCAGCTGCAAGTCTGACATAAAAAGTCAGCAACTCGGCGTGTTTGATTTGCGCTGTGGCATTTACATAGCTGCTGGGCGAAAGTGGTAATCCAAGCGCTGCCGCAAGCTGTTGTGTCGGTAGAACGCAACCATTATGTTTCATATAAGACAGCATCCTCTGTGGGGAATAATTTGCATTTCATTTGGGAAGAACCAATGAGATCGCGGTGTCTAGTTAACAAGAGTCCCTAGCCCACAAACTTGGAAATCTATAGACTGAGTATGCATCTAGTCTTCACTCCCAAAAAGTGTACCTAAAAAGCAGCCATTATATGAGTCACGTTAAATTTTTTTTTTGGTGCAATAAGTTTCTAAAGATTGCTTTCTTGAGCAGGTTGGTAAAGCTGAGACACAAACTATAGTTGATATGTCAAATTGTCAAACGTGGTTATGTAATCATTCAGTAAGTAAGTAAATGCTCATCTTGCAGTCACATGTTAACTATTATTGTGGATTGTTCGATTGTATTTCTTACACTTCTTGTACATGCACACATACGTGCGAAAAGTTTGGTTAACGAATTAGGATTTGACATGTAGTAAAGATACAAACCAATTTGCTTGTTTTAAAGGGAAACAGTGTGCTGTGAGGGGAATACGAGACTCGTAAGATGGCCGACTTGGGTACACATATTTAAGCAAGCATACTCCGTCTATTCTTTTCCTAAGTTTGTGGCCTAGCCCCTGATCAGTTCCTTTAGTAAAAGCTTGGCGAAAAAATATACCTGACTTCAGCGGGAGCATATATTTTGAAATTCATTCCCCCCTGCTGTCACTCTATCTCCCACTTTCCTTGTGTTCATTAATGAACGATACACCCAACGCAGCTTAAATGCCCGGGGTGCATAATAATTTTACGAATTTAACATTTCTTTGAATTATAGTTGATCATAGATAATAATTATTTATAGTACAAGTGAGTAAAGTGGAACTTTTTTTGATCGAGCAGAAGTTTAAATCACGAGCGTCAGCGAGTGATATAAATCTGCGAAATCAAAAAAAGACACTTTAGTCATGTGTTCTATATAAAATTTTATCTACAACAGAATAATATGTACAATTTTCAAAAATATTTAAATTTTTGACGTTTTAAAAATGAAAGCATTGCATCACAATGCCTTTGAAACAAAACATAAAATTGCTGACTTTACTAATCGCAATTTGCATCGCATTACTTTGAAAACGAAAAAAAATATAAAATGAGGTAATGTCACCTAGAGAGTAAATTTCCACTTTACTCACTCTTAGGAGTGAGTATATTACCGACTGGAAGGAGCACGCGCTAAGGCGAGAGCCGGTCCTAGATGTTAGAGGAGGGTAGTTGCTGTTGACAGGGCGCGCGTCCTTGTCTTACTCATACACTCATATCGCGAGCGCGGCCCGGAAGAAAGATAAATCGCGATCCATCAAACTTTTGTACAATTTTTACTAGTTTTTGATGGTAATAAAATGAAAGAACATGTTTGAAAACTTAAAAACGTCATTGGTGCTGAAATATAACAGATAATATTAACTCAAACAACGCTCAAACGGAGACAAAAAGAAATTGAATTGCTTATTGTTTTGAATAGGCATATATTATTTTTTTTGTTATAAACTTAATACAAAATATGGTAATATATGGATACATATGACAATATACAGGCTGTTCCAAGTTAAGTCTGCACTATTGCTAACTTTGTTATTATAGGAGTTACGATGTCGGTTAAATGGGCAAACTAATAGAATTTTTTATGCTGATTATGACAGTGAAATCAAAAAAACAATTGAGCATCGCATTTCCGAGATATTTACCGAAACATTTTTTTTTTAATGGAACACCCTGTATATGTTTATATAAATGGATAGAAAATTAAATTCTGAACAAAAATGCCCATATAACTTTCTTTGATAACATTGAAAATAACCAAGTTATTTGGAAATAACTGTTTTAATCCTTTTAAAATCAAATAGCCATGAAACAAAAAACATTTGTTGTTGTCAATTATCCTAATGTGTCAAAATAATAATTGTGCTTGTTAGTTTTCGCAGCTAAAGTAGTTAAATGGAACACCCTGTATGTTTTATCACAGTTCGATAGGAAATTCGATTCTGAACAAAATAATTTTATTACATGATTACAAAAAAATCAGAATTAAAGAAGTTACAGACTTAATTTTACAATATTTAAAAAAAAATTACATAGGTACACATAGAAAATAAGTATTTTATTCAATAAAAAAAGAGAACGAGATAGCAGGTAACGAATATCATAATCATTTACAGTACATGTTCAAAAATGTTGCCCTCCTGCTCAACATACTTCATTAATCTTTTTTGAACACTACCAGTTGCTTTCAAAATAATTCGTCCATCAATATTTCTAATGACCATAGTGATAGCATTTTGGAGCTCATCTACCATTGCATATCTTGTCTTATACACTTCATTTTTTACGTGCCCCATAAGTAAAAGTCCAATGGGGTCATGTCGGGTGACCGTGCAGGCCACAGAATGGGTCCATTTGTACCTATCCAGCGATTTCCAAATAATCGACGCAATAATTTATTTGTACCGTGGTAGTTATGGGCGGGGGCACCATCTTGTTGGAAATGGACAAGTGGCCGGTCTAACAAATTTAAATTATCCAAGAAGCTTTCTAAGATTTCACTCATAAATTCAACATAACGTTGTTCTGTTAAAGATCCACGATAAAAAAATGGGCCAACAATTCTAGAGCCTACCATACCACACCATACGTTCGAACTAAAACGATTTTGTGGATTACGAGGATGAACAAGAAATGGATTTTCATGACTCCAGTAATGATGCATTATCCTGTTGAACATCCCACTATTGGAGAAATTAGATTCATCACTCCAAAAGATATGTCTAAAGAAGTTGGGATTTTCGTGACATTCATTAATTAACCCATGTGAAAACACAAATCTTCTTTCGTTATCACCAGGGTGTAAACTCTGCACTGGTTGATACTTATAAGGAACAAATTTATGTTTTTTCAAAATTCTATGAATAGTGCCTAGAGAAAAACCCACTTCTTTTGATAAATCTCGGGTAGAATTATTTGGATACGCTTGAAAATACCCTAAAACGTTAATTTCGGTTTCTTCATTGAAAATAAACTGCTCACTTTTTTTCTTTTTCTTGAAAACTCCTTCATTTTCTCTTAATCTTCTATAAAGAATCAAAAAATATCGCTGGTCCGGAATCTCACGTTTAGGAAACTTCTCGCTATAATATTCCTGGGTTCGCTTTCCATTTATATTACATACTAGGTATGCTTCTAACATATCACACTTTTGTAAATGTGTAAACACCATTTTCAGATAGAAAATAACAGTAAACACAACGTTTAATTACTTTAGCTGCAAAAACTAACGAGCACAATCATTATTTTGACACATTAGGATAATTGACAACAACGAATGTTTTTTGTTTCATGGCTATTGGATTTTAAAAGGTTTAAAACAGTTATTTCCAAATAACTCGGTTATTTTCAATGTTACCAAAGAAAATTATATGGGCATTTTTGTTCAGAATTTAATTTTCTATCCATTTATATAAAAATATACAGGGTTTTCCATTTAAAAAAAAATGGTTTTGGCAAATATCTTGGAAATGTGATGCTCAATTGTTTTTTTGATTTCACTATCTTAATCAGCATTAAAAATTCTACTAGTTTGCCTATTTAACCGACATCGTAGCTCCTATAATAACAAAGTTAGCAATAGTGCAGACTTAACTTGGAACAGTCTGTATACATAAATTATACATGATAAAATAAAATACTATTGTGTAGTTTTTGTCGAATTGTTGCTTTTCGTCCTAAAATTCTTAATGTTTTTTTCTTAGCGTATGTATAAATTCTAGTATTTGCAAAAGCGCTAGAAATATATTTAATAATTTGCACCTCATGCAAATCTGCACTTATATCTACAACAGGGTGCGGGGGCTGAAATAATGTATTTATTTTTGTAAAAAAATGCTGCATAACCGTAGTTAAAATTCTTTGCTTAAAATTTTGTTTATTTGTGTAGCCCAATGCAATTTGGCCTCTGAATGCTTTTTCGGTAAATTTAATAATTTCAAACACACCATCTGAAGGTACATATAGTTTACCGTTTGAAACAAATCTGGTAAATGAGTTATGCTTTTTTATGTTGATAGTGTAACTGTGATCAGGTACATACTCCTGAATTAAAATTTGCTGGCAATGTACACAATCATATTTTTTTATAAATTTTCTTATAATTAAACCACCAATATAGGATAGAACATTTTCGTTATAAGGTGAAAGTGTTACCCTATCAAGGTGTGACATTAATTCTGTTATTTGATTATCCAATGGATCAATATCTACATTACACAATACAGTTGTGGATTGCTGCGAATTGCACAAACTAAATACAGGTGTTGATTCGAAACCACCATCAACACAATTTGAATTTACGCTAGCTTTTACATTATTTCGAAATAGAAGCTTTCGCAATGCCCACTTGAACTGCATTGTATTTGGGTTATTATTCCACCCACCACGTGATCGTATACAAGAAAAATATAATTCTAGGTGATCTTGACTACATTTATAAGCCAAAAAATACTTAAGAGGCTTCTCAGTATTAGTCAATAGATCTAAGGCTAAACTTTGAAAGCTGAAAATATTAACAAGGAAACCAAGTGCAAATGTTTTTCTTGCATGCTGTAAAATACCACTGCCCCTTATTTTCAATTGCCTTATATAATTTTCAGTTTCTCGAAAAATATTTTGCCAATAGTTTTTATTATTTAAACACAGTGGAGACTTATAACCCTTCCCATATATATTTCTGGAATTCATAACATCAAAAATTCTATCAAAAACCCTTAAAAATTCTGTTGTGGCTGCGCAACCAATAAAATCACGATGTCCAGTTGATCGTAAAAAATCAATGGCATTGGCAACACTGCTACTTATTGTTTGAGCAGCCAATCTTACATTCATTTTTTTATTATGAAAATTAATATGAGGCCCTGACAAGCAATTTGCTAGCTTCAAATCCTCTTCCTCTTGTATGTCATGAAGTTTTTGAACATATTTGAAAGAAATTTCGCCAGCAGCAGATGTTATAGGAACTTCAGCAAATGCATTTCTGCATAATTTCAACATATGACAGGGATCTAGGATACAGTAAATGTAACTATCATTTTGTGGATGTTTAAATTTTGGTATAACATTTTCTGGCAATAAATTACACCCTAAAATTTCAATTGTTTTTAAATTTGTAGATGGGCCATCACAAGTAATGGAGCGAACAACCATGCCAATTTCAAATAATTTTTGAATAGCCAGCCAAATTAATTGGCTTTGTACAATGGCAGTTATTTTATTTACATAAAAATAAGCAATAGGACATTTAAATTTTTGGGAATAAGATACTACTTGAAAAACTAAAGCTTCTGTTGCCATTTCCTCACTACATACATTGGAAATTCCACCAAAATCAACATAACCAGAATATTTGTCTCTTTTTTTGTCAAACACTACTTCTGATCTTATTGCCATAGAATCAAATATTAATGCTACATTTTGTAAATAATCACATGTAGGTACTTTTTCTTTTAAAAAGCTAAAATCTTCAGTTAAAAAGCCCGCTTCACAGTCCCGAGATGACAACCACTTTCTTAGCACTATACTGTGTGGTAAAGAAATTTTGCTGCGAACAAACCGATATGCTTTAGGGGAATAAAAATAAAGAGTAAGTGCAAATTCCTTCATCTCTTGAGTGTACCGTCTTTGAGTTTATTTTGCATTTGAATTTGCAGTTTCACTTCTAAATAACTGTAACGAGAATCCCTCAAAATTATTTGTAAGAACTTCTTCTAGACTTGTGGGACACTTATTGTTACTTTTTAAATGTTTTATTAAATCCTTCATGTTGCTTATTTTATTTTCTTTCCTCTTCAATTGTTGTTGTAGAATTTTGATCCGCCGTTTCATTTTCATTTCTGATAACGATTTTTTTAAACGTCTAGGAGATGTTTGTGTGCCAATTTCAAATGTTCGGGGAACAATTTCCATTTCAATACTAGTTGATGGCTATAATAGTTGCAGAAAGAGATAGGTATTAGTTATTACATAGGTGCCTACATAAAATCTGTAACTTACTTGTACTTCTGCAGGGGAAAGTGACCAGTGGCAAACAATTTTTCTGGGAACTGCGGACTTCTCCCTTAAATGTGTAGGAAAATTAAAAATTGAAGGAACCGCATCTTTCTTTAAAAGTTTCTTATTCAAAGACGATTCCAAATAGCTGCTTTCGGTGAAATGACTACTACATATCACTGTATGTGTATTTGGCTTGAAGTTTTCTAATCGAACTGCCTGTATCCACAGTTTCAGTATATCTGGCCGTTTTAATGTAAATCTACAAATAAAAAATACAAAAGGTAAGGAATTGGTGAATATTGTTATTTTATCCTTTACATGATCTTTTATTATTTGAAACAGTTTTGTTTGCCTTAAAGAAACTGGCATAACCTCAACTTTTTATTTAAAATTCGTATAAAGCCTTACCTGTGGAATTGGTAATTTCCATTCATTGCCACAACCATAGGCACAACAGAATTGAACCATTTTAAGCGAAAAACTTTTTCATTTATAACAATAAATGATTGAAAAACACAAACTCCTTTATTTACACCCACTTCTTCACGTGCGTAAAATAAGGATAACCGCCCAGCTTGCAGCTACTGACTCTTTCTAACCACAGAACATTAAACCTTTCTGAAACATAGCGGACCGGGTTTCGTTTCAAATCGTCATCTGCGTACTCCTTCCAGTCAGTATTATAGTTCAATGATTAAACCATAGATTAAAGTCTCCAGAGACATCTTTTGGTGTGTTGCTAAGTGCTAATAGACGAAATTACGGTTGTTGACCTTGCCTGTTACTAGGTGGTAACTAAGTAACAGTAGATAAACAATTATAGAAATCCAAAATTGAAAAATTATATTAAAGATGATTTTTCACAACTATGCTTTCAAGACGTGATCAACTTCTTATAAGGCCATGGCAAGCAAGACGATATGAAAATCACTTACGAAAAGTATTTATTATCCTAGGTATATACTTAAATTATATTTTTCAAATATTCTAGGTACAATCGGCATTACCAGCAATCGATAATCGCCCACCAGTTAGCAGAAATCACGTGGCTGTTAAGTTGAAGAGAAAGCAGAGCGAAAATGAAAGATGCATGCAAATAGAAAAAGATAATTTAATTTTATTACAAAAACTTGGTTATATTATGCGAACTAATCGGGTTGATAACTATTGGGCTATTCCACAACCAAAGTAGGTCCTTCTGGAACACACTTGTATTATTAAAAATTCATCTAAATTTTACAGCTTTCTAAACCGTGTTAAAATTTATAATGCAACACCAAAGGAACGACTCAAGACTGAGAGATCACAAGACTTTACAAAAGAAACTACAAGAACAAGAACAGCAAACTGTTTGGCATGTTCACCTCAGAAAGCCCCCAGTCCACAGGTTAAATACAACAAAATGCTTTACGTATTTAACATAATAAATGTAAATAGATTCCAGAAGAACGAATACCATGGGAACCTGAAAAACCTCCAGTAAGAAGAGTTCGCAGTAAATCTGTACCAACTCAGAAAGTAACTGCCCTACCAATTGTGAAAGAAATTTCTAGCAGTTCACCAGCCACTCCTGATGAAAAGAAGCCACAAAAACAGTCGGAAGTAAGCAGTCGGAGTAAATCCAGCTATAAGACTAGTTTGGATAGGAACAAAGACAATGTCAAATCACCACAAAGTATTATTTTAAGTAGAGGTTCCTTAGTACTAGCTGTTAATTTTCCATCTGATACTTTTGTGAAGTTTCAAGATGGAAGCTCTGAAAAATTAATTATGCGTGGGTTGTGTCAGTGTAAAAATACAACTAAAAATGCTTGTCGAGTATAATTTCTTTAGTGATGTCTTTTTTATGAACTGGACAAACTATACTGGTTGCATTACATATAAGTGTTTATTTTATTTATATTTTAGCAAAAAAAACTAATTTGTTATGTTAAATTCAATTGCTGAAGTTCTTTAACAGAAAAATTAAACTATCAAGTTTAGGTCTTTATAAACTAAAAAATGGCAAAGTACTTCTCGTGGACTTTTCCATACTTATTAAAAAAATAATTTTACATTGTTAACTTCTTACTCCAATACTTATTAGAATATGCTTAACATGACTGGATGCATTAGTCATCCTAGCCTCCTATTGTATAGTTATAGTTGGCAGACATTGATATGATGAAGTATTAGAGCCAGAAGTCTTGCTACTGATTGATCTAATAATTGACATTTCTTTCTTTTGATGATAAATCAATATTTTTAATTTTTGGGGAAAACAAATAAGAGGTGTTTTTCAGGGCGTATATCAAACGTGGAACACCTGCAAAACCTGGAAATATCAGGACATTTGTAATTCTGGATATAGCAGTGAATTATAAGGGTAATTTGTAAACATCCTGAAAAATGTAATATGTTGCACATAGTGTATAGAAATTAAAATAATCAGAAGCAAATCTTGGGAAGAATATTTTAAATCGATTTGTTTTCAGTTCCTTATACAAATTCAAATGTATGGTCAATTTTGCCAAGCATGTGCATGCCTAACAAATCATTCCTCAAGTGTTGGGGTCTTTGACCACTGCACTGCGGCCATAATAGGCCTATTGTGCCCCCTGTAATAGTTAGTCTCCCTCAAGTAGTCCTGTATCTTTCACAAAGTCCAGGACGTCCCCAAAGGGGACTCCGAATCTCCTAAGCCTTTTTGCTGCCAGTGCTTCGCATCGGTAGATTATATGTAATGACTGTCAGGCCTAATGAGAACTTGCTTGTTCTCATAGTTTCTTTCAACCATTGCCTGTGCGCAACCGGTTATTGCTGTTAGTTCCGACTGGAACACGGTGGCATAACGGCCCAGGTTTATGATAATTCCATTCCATGTGCTTTCTTCATATGCCCCGGCTCCGGTTTTATCTCCCATCTTGGATCCGTCTGTGTAGCAGACGCTTCCAATATTGTTTGTACGGTTTGTTGTGAATGCACTTCTCCCCCCCTCCGAGATTATAATCTTAAAGGGTTTGTTGAAGTGATAACTTTTGAGTATTTTGTCTGACTGCATGTGTAGTATGCAGTTTTCGGCTAGTTTTTGAAAGATCTTTAGGTGAGTCTTTCCTCCAGGGAGTCCTTTCCCTGATGTTGTCTCAGAGCCTGTATGCTGCTGCTAGGGCCTCAAACTCCACTACCAGTCGGAGGGGAGGGAGGTCCAGCAGTGTCTCCATGGCTGCCGTTGGGGTAGTTGTCATTGCGCCAGCGATACCCAGGTATGCTAGCCTTTGTAGCTTATCTAGTTTGGCGTTTATTGCCGCCTTATCTGCTTTTTGCCAACAAATAATTGATGCATAGGTAACTACCGGTAGTACCACCTTGGTGTATAGCCAGTGTACCATTGCGGGTTTTATCCCCCAATTGTGCATGCCTACCCCACACTCTTTGTGATTGTCATCTTCATAATTCAAGTTTTGCATTATTAAAAGTTGTTCGAAGTCGATACTTCATTTTTCAAAACAATCTAAACAGTATCAGTAAATTTCATGAGGACCCAGAAAACCTGGAAATACCAGGGAATTTTAAAATCACAATGTGTTATGTACAATGGTTTTTTCGGGACTATGGATTGGTCCAACATGTAGAATTAAAATCCGTCATTGCTTTTTCGCTTCGGATACAAATATACACGCTCTTATTCTACTATCCCTTTTGAGTAATTTAGCTTATACAAAAATGTTTTATCATTCTGCTTTTATAAAAAGGGTTTGAATTTTCAAAGTTCAGAGTTTACAGAGAAAGTAGCGTATAGGGGTATTCAGAGATCCCAGTAGGTTATCTCGTATTTTTTTAGGATTTTAGGACAAAATTTTACTTGTTTCTAGAACAATTTTAGGACATTTTTTACATATATTTTATTATTTAATCGAGCAAAAATTACTCTTGTTAAATTTTTTCCATTTCTTAATTTGACTACATTGCAAATTATAACACTGAAGTATTATGCAAAAAATAGTTGAAGTATCGAAACATTCGAACATGCTTTCATTATTTTTTAAATGTCGATTTGGATTGCTATCTGACGTAAGTGTAAAGGTAAACCGTCTATTGTGCTGCGCTGCCACCTGCTAAGATGAATTATTTCTTTGTCAGCATTCCCCCTGCTCAATGTTTGTTTTACACTGTTTAAAAACGCTAAATAATTTTTTGGTTCTACATAATTTCAAACTAAAAGCTGTAATAATAATTTTAATGCCTTTTTATGCTGGTTTTACATTTGTTTATTTATCAGTGAGCAACTGTTCCTTTCTAGCAATGAGAAGTCAATGTCATTACAACAAACTTTACAATACGATGGAAGGGTACCACA
This sequence comes from Ctenicera cuprea, assembly GCA_958336395.1. Classification (NCBI taxonomy): domain Eukaryota; kingdom Metazoa; phylum Arthropoda; class Insecta; order Coleoptera; family Elateridae; genus Ctenicera; species Ctenicera cuprea. The sequence continues at coordinate 43,669,841 of OY284487.1, read as the reverse complement.
TTCACAAAAGTAGATTACTGTTCGACTTTAGAATATCAATGAACTTATACGTTCTAAGACAATATCGATAGGTCTAAAATGATGAAACAATTGAATGGTTTAGAATGGTACAACCTAGGGGTCTTTGGAAAATTTGGGAGGGGGGAGGCTTATCTTAGTTAAAAAATTGCAGTTTGTTTTATCTTGAAGACAAAGATAGAAAATTTCTTTTAAATCATAACTACAGACTGATAAACATTGACGCAAAATCGCTAATAATTCTTAGCTACCATACCAACATAATCGAAAAATTGTATGTACTAAATTGAGTTTGCAACGTTTGTGGAACCAACATCTCAGTTCTCACTGAGAATATTTTAAAAAGAAAATTGTTTTGAAAAATAAAACTGCCTAAGATAATTTAGAAGCAATTTATACATTAATTTCCACAATGACTATAAATGACTGTTTCATCTACAAAAAAAAAGTATTAGAATATCTACACAAGCCGCTTTATCCATTATGATAGTTTACAAAATTTTGATTGTCAAGTCACTGGATGAAGTTTGGCCAACATTTTAATTAACATTGTTAAAAACTCGAATAAACCATAAAACCACAAAAAACCTTATCAAACAGTAGTATAAATTTAGGATTTTTAGGACTTCAAAATAAAGTTAAGGACAATTTTGGGACCATTTGCGTTTTTTCATAAATTTTAGGATGTGTATGGCAACTGGGATCCCTGGGTATTCCAAAAGGTTGCAGCACCCTGTACTTATACCTGCAAAAAGAAACAACATTAAGCTATCTCAAAGCTATATACATGTAAATACATGTGCGACGATCACATAACCTTGCGTTTCTGAGTATTGTAAAAATCAAAATTATCAAAAAAAGCTGTAATAGTCGCCATTTTTGTTGGATTTGTCTTAAGATCTTCTAGCAAACCCCATACTCAGATATGAAAAATTCAGTTTTGAAAAATATATCACCAACATCTGCTTCTGGCTTTCGATTTTTTTTAACATTTATTTTGTAGATCAATTGCTGATATCTACACTCCACATCATAAGCTTCGTTAACCGACCATCTATTCGGGAAATAGGTAACAAATGAAAGACATCCCACCCGTAAACATTGTTTTGGTTCCTTCTTGAAGCCCAAAACGCATTTTTTTGTTGAAATTTTAAAATCAAAGTTTTCATAAAATCCATACTTTCTCTATACTGCATTGGATGTATAGGAAAGTAAAAATGCTTGTACCTATCAATACAAAATTACAGACATTTTAGTTTGTTTTTTGACTAACTTATCTTCAGGCAATGAAGAATAACAACTGATAGATGAATCACTTGCCTACTGTGCATTTTATTGTGTGCAATAAATACATTTTTATTATTAAGTGGTGCAAGGATCATAAAACCAACTATTAATGGTCTGTGAATTTTATTCTATTGAAATTTACAATTACTTAAACTTAGGTGTATGTCTTGCAAAATAGAAGATAAATTAAGCAAGTTAAATACATTTTGATTTTATTGTATCTCAATACCAAAACTGAAAATATAATTTTACCAACGGAAAAACTATTTGTTACCTCAATTATTACGAAAACTATAATTTATTACATCTGGACGATGCACAATGAGTTTTAACAACAAATTCGGACAAGTTATAAACAATTTTTATAATGTTTGGTTTTTAGCAAACGTCACGGTTGTTGTAAAATATTTTTAATATATATCATTTTATATATATTATATAATGGCTATAAGTAGTTCAAGTATCCGACGTTTACTAAATAGATAGATCTAAGAATTATATGATACACAATTTTAAAGACCTGGGCACGATTTATAATCATTTCATAAGTATTTGTCAACATTTAAAACAAAACATAATCAAATAAGTAATAACACTACGACTTTTTGGCATTTTACCATTACTCGAATGGTTTACTAACGTCAAACTCTAAACATAAAAATTGGACAAGAACATCCACCGATCACTATCATAGCATTATTACTCTATTTTACAATTTTTCTTAACAATTGTATTACTCAATTGTCATGTAAAATATCGTGAGCAGATCTTTTCTATGAACGCTCATTTTAAATCCTCTATTCATCTATAAATAAATATTGATCTATATAAAACATCAGCAAAAAAATTATATCATGCTTTACATAGTGTCATCAAATAAATAAAAAAAATTTTGATAATGACAAAATATACATATCATTTATGATTGCACTAAATTTTTTACGTTTACAATTTTTGCCTCAATTCAACACCATCAAGGAAAAAATTTAAATAAGCAACAAAAGCCCCATCCTTCTGCTCAGTAAATAAAATGAGCGTACATAGTGAACAACCGTTAAAACAAATGGAAGCGGACCGTACATGATTACACTATAACTTGGACGTCCCATACGACATCAGAATTTGAAACCCTCATTGGGCACATTCGTACTTGGATCAAAGTGAAATCCTGCATCGCCAGCTGCAGGTGCCAAGTTCGGATCATCTTCAGCCTAGAAGAAAGCACAACAATAAATGGGTATCTAAAAATGTAGTAATGGATATAACTTACATCACCACTAAAGTATTGCTCAATAATATCATAAGCAAGTTTATATATTTCGATATTATCATGATTTTGAAGATGCTCGATTTTGTCAAGTCCTCCACATTCTTCAATCATATTTGCCAGTTGCTCGACCTGTGAACCAGCCATCTTGAGCATGTTGTTAATTCCATCAAGCACAACCTGCACGACTTGGGCGTCCTTGCAAGTTAAAAGGTCACAGAAGGGTGGTATTACTCCTTCTTGGATTAAACGGGCCACTTGATCCCTATTACCACCAATTGTAAGATTACTGATTGCCCAAGCTGCCTCTTTCTGTGTTTGAAAGTCTCCTTTACTGAGATTACGAATAATTTTTGGCAAAAGACCTGTAATATGGGAATATGATTTGTTAAAAGTTTTATTTAACTTCATTTTGATGTAAAATAATTATTTTACCCGCATCGATTACTGCTTGGACTTGTGATTGGTTACCGGCAGTTATATTTGACAAAAACCATACAGCCTCTTTACAGATCTTTTCTTTTTGGTGTGTGAGCAACGTTGGGAAGTGTGACAGAGCATCGCAGTTAAGCACAACCTATAAAGGAACATTTCATTAGCTTGTATTTCTATTAACTAACAGTAGAAAATCACCTGTGTCTGTTCATCAGTGCCAGTAACAATATTTCCAACCGCTCGCAATGCAGCAGTTTGTACTTTCACTTCTTTGTGACTGAGTAATGGTATAAGTTTAGGCACCACCCCGCTATCTATAACCATTTGGATTTGTTCATTGCCTCCATCAGTAAGATAACTTAGTGCCCAAACAGTGTCAACTAAAATCTAGAAAGAATTTGGGTTGAAATATTGTTAAAAAAAGATAAATATGTACTTTGATAACTTTAGACTGAAATAGCACAATTTTATAAAAGATAAGTTGGTTAAAACTGTTGACCATTCTCCACTTTTCTTTGCAGCTAATACAGCAAAATCAACAACCCTTAGCAGAGCCTCATTTTTATTTATTAATTGTAGCTATTTTTATCTTTTTATATACAATTACGAAATTTATTTAGAGATGGAAAGGTTAATATGAAGATTGAGGTACCAATTAACAGATTTTCAAGTACCGATATAGTAAACACTATAAAATAAAACTTCAAGCCTTTCTTCATAAATTTATGAAGAAAGGCTTGAAGTTTTATTTTATAATTTATAATATCTTCATATAACTCACAACATTGATAGTAAACAAAACAATTTGAAGTAAACAGCATAACAAACATATCCTTTTAATTTTTATAGAAACTCAATTATTGATGAATGAAAGTTAATTTTTATTAAAAAAATGTGAATTTTAATTTCCAGCAATAATAATAATTAACGGAAACAAATATTTCACTTACATTAATGTCTGTGTGGTGGATAAGAACATTCAAAGCGGGTAAAATTTCCTTGATTGTGTGCATCGGAGGGGGTGGATCCTTGTTACGGCACAAATTTACTATTACCCAAGTCACATTTCGTAAAAACGAAATTGGAATATCAGGTTTAATAAATGACAAAAGTGGGTTGACAACGCCTAGTTCTATTACGTAATCTCTAAGGTGTGGACCATCCCCTATAATATTTCCCAGTGCCCAAACTGCTTGTTCGCATACATTTTGTTGTGGCGAATGTAGCAGCTGTAAAAATAAAGGTACGGCGCCAGCTTGCACTACCTTATTGGTTTGCGCCGACGTGCCAGAAGCAATATTTGTAAGTGCCCAGGCAGCTTCAAACTGTAACGAGGGATTGTCATGGCACTCTAAACAGTGTACAAGAATAGGCAAGATGCCGCTAGCAATTAAAGCATCTATTGGAGGGTTTCGATCTGACGATAGCAATTTTCTCGCTGACTGTACTGCAATTAACTGTACAGATGGATTGTCAGCTTGTGCTGCTTGTGCTACAAGTTGCTCTAGATTTGTGTTTGATAGTGATCGGTCTACATCATCTTCATCAGTGGAGTCTGTAATGGGAACATTCCTTCGCTTTTGTAAAGTTTCTTCTCTTTTATTTTTCCTAAGTTCGACGGTTTGTTCGTTTCGTCGCCTTCGCATTTCCTGTAAAACATTTTACAATAAAAATTTCGTGATATAAAAATGTAATAATGAAAGAAAATGCAAATCCTTATCCATTTTGACATGTGTGCTGAATGTTGACCTTTATACTGCCTTTTTTTTAAACAAAACTATCCTTCGGCAAAATTCTTTTATAATTAAAGAAATGCAGAATATTATTAATTCAGTGCTTTACGTACATCTTGGTCTTTTCCTTTGTTCTTGAAAACTTGCAGTCGGTTCTTAAAATGTGGATCTGACGCCATTGTTGACAAATGTTGAATTGAACAGTAGGAAAAGCCGGTTTTTCACAGAATTTTAATCCAATCTGTCAATTATTAAAAAAATGAAACTATAGAGAAAATTAATAACACATCACAGCAGTTTCATAAGCACTTCAAAAAAAATAATTTATCCTATAAATGATTCTCGTGCAGCACGTCCGAGACACTTAAAAACATTAGTTTTTTTTTATTTTCATGTTGTTGCTGCACTGGTAATATTCTGCGCAAGTCACACAAACGTCAACGACACTGTCAAAAATTGCCATTTAAAAATTCTGAAAACACCTTAACAAAAAATTATTTTTATTTAAACTAACTACAAAAATTAAATGGTTGTAAGCAAAAGTGTTTATAATACTAATTAAAAAAGCGAATAATAATTTAAATACCTGTTTTAAAATTCCCGCCTAAAAAGTTAGAACTGTGAAACTAGAATGGCACTACCAACCTCATAGCGATAATTGAAACAACCCTCAGTCACAACATAGGCACTATATAGCCAATCATGTGGCGATATTAATGCTCACGATCTACCTTATTATACAGGGTGTACATGAAAAGTTGGACAATAACTATGGGTTACTAGCAAGCTGGTAGCGTAAAAATTTTAAAGGAGAGGTTGCGTTAGTTAATCTGATAAATGCCATTTAAATAATGTAACAAGCATGTTAATGAGGTAATCAAATTTTGAGACTCTGTTTTTAAATAAATACCAGTAAAAAATCACAGTGCTACCAACAAAGGTCATAATAAACATGAGATTCGTAAACGCTTTGTTGTGAAGATACGCTCTATTTAAGAGGGGGTCAATTAAATCTTGGTTAATTAATAAAATAATAATCACTAAAGACACTATTTGACGTTTATAGCTTGTTATGACCAAGAGGGCATTACTTTACTACTCGCAAAAGGTACAGTTGTGAGAGTTGTATTTTGGTTTTGGCAAATAAAGATTAAAATATACAGAGTCCTTTTTATCTTCCGGGGCTTTTAAGTAGATAGATAGATAGATCCAATAGATAATGTAGATACTCTGCGAGAGCGAGTTACAAACAGCTATAAAACTATTTGTATAAGTTCTCGCATTTTTAAACGTGTAGAGCGGGTCATTACTGTTCTGTGGACGTGCACATTCCTGTGATGAAGCTGCAGTGATCACTGCAAAGCTGACTGAGTCCATTACACATTTTTATGAATTTCAATAACAACTTTTTGACAATAAAAGACTTAAAAAATTATTCGATATCTTAATCTTACTATGCTTATTTGACACCAAAATACAACTTTCAATGCTGTAACTTCAACTATCTAGAAAAGGGTCTGAGACTTGCAACAAGATTACTTTTTAGCATAGACTAAATAGGAGTATTTATTCTATGCGTTTAGATTCAAAATAGATTAATTTTCAGCAGTGGCGGTTCGTGGGTTTAAAAACAACGTTTTTGTAAAAAAAGAAATTTGGCCTTCCCCAAACTACGCGCAGTACCGGCACCCATCTCCCCGAAAAACTCGTTTTAGTATTTCTTATCCTATTATAACTTCTAATAAATGCATCTACAGATTCACCATCAGAGCAGTTTAATAATAAAATAAAAATTTTATTTCACAAGAAATTTTTGTTATCAATGAGAATAAAGGCCAGCAACAGTTTTTCTAAATTATAACTCTCACATAATCAGCAATAGTAATGTTCATGTCAAACATTTTTAAACTTTGTGTTGCATGAATTGCCGTTACTTTTAACAGTAACAGTTTTACTTGCTGCTATATCGGTGTTTCAAATAAAACACGCCATTTAAAAAAAGAATTTTGTATTTTAAAACTGGGCCACAATGAAATAACGACACTAGTTATCCGAGAAATACTCAAAGTGCTCTAACTACGCAAATAGCAGAGCGCTGTAGATTTCGAGTCATGAATCATTATCTACATCACATTTACATATGTAGTTGTTTGTTCTATTTCTTCTACTATCGACCTTAGTTCTTATTCTTCTCTAATACGTCTGTTTGTACCCGTATCCCGTCTTGTTTTACCTGTCACTCGTCTTAGGCATTTCACATCTGCAGCTGTTACACTTGATCTGTGTTTGCCCAGCATTGTCCAAGTTTTAGATGTGTATGCAGGGTGGGTGTATAGATTGTTTTGTATAGGTGTAGTTTTGTCTTTGTGCTTTATTCTTTTTTTGTTAATTAATGTGTTATTTATTTGATAGTATACTTTGTTACTCTTGCTGGATCTATTTTTTCTTTCTTGACTTATTCTCCCGTCTTTACTGATTATGGTTCCGAGGTATTGGTATGTATCCGCATTTTCCATTATTTTCTGATTTATTTGTATCTGCGCTCTATTAGCTGCTGTTTTTGAGATGCACATGACTTTGCTTTTTTGTTCATTTATTTCCATCCCATTTTCTTCTAGGTGTTTCTTCCATATGTTGATGTTTCTCTGTAGTTGTTACGGATTTCTTCCTATTAGCAGTATATCATCCTTAGTGGTGAAGCTGAAATCTGTGCTCGCTCAACACATAGTACGTGGGCCATCTCAGCGGGCCAGGGTAACGGGAGGGTTAATATCCCGCCATATCTTCTTTCGCGGTTTATAGAAATATTACTCAAAAAACCGGCCGGAATTAGCCATGAAATGTGATGAAATTAGTAGAAATACTGTTTAATGCTGTAGGTTTACGCTGTATGGCCGAGCAGCCCGAGAAAAGACGATGAGAACGAAAATGCTTCCATAGAAGCATTCGAAAAACAGATAGAGGTGTTTTTACCACTTTTTACCGCGTAGAAACATCTGAAGCATGTTTTCGAATGAATTATTCGATTATGAAAATCATACGATGATGCCGATCACTAGTTAAAATAGTATGCTGGCGCCGCGTATCCGAGGCGCTAGAATAGGCAGTTTCAACTTTCTGTACGACCTTAGCACTGGAATTGTGTACATACCCAGGAACGGACCCATACTTCTCTCCTCCCTCCCAATATTCTAGGCAGTTGACAAAATCACGCAATAGTTGAAAAAGTTGGCGAAACCAGCATAACCGCAGAAAAGTTGGAAAAAAATGCCATGAACATAAAAAATTTGGAGAAGGAATTTTAAATTCGCGATTTTGGCATCTAATCAAGTTGAATAGGAATTTAATGATTATCTGTGTATAAAATACTTAATTACTTTAACAATATCTATGTATTTTAACCTTATACGTATTTCGGCATGTTCACATGCCATTGTCAGAGGTTATATTAAAAAGTAAACAGTTAGTGCTGTTATAGCAATAGAACTTGGTGACTTGATCTCGGTAATCGTCTGCAGATGACTTGATTTCTTATTCCAAAATGTCCAATAGAGGAGAATTTAAGAGATCAATTGCTCATTCTTAACGGTGCAGTTTTTAAATGTTTGTGAATTTCAAAAGCTTCTAGTACATCTAATTTACGTTTATCATCACAAAAGTGTAAACATTTTATAGTGTTATTAGATGTCATTGAATGATTGTGTTCTAGTAAGTGTTTAGCGTAATTGGATTTATGTGGGTGTTTGTATTTGTAACAACGTACGTGTTCTTTATATTTAATATCAAAATTTCTAATTGTGTGGCCTATATAAACCGAATTACAATGCGAACAATTTAATTTGTAAATGCCTGATTTTAGCAAATCGTCTGTTTTTGAGTTTGCATTAAACAAAGTGTTTAAGATGTTTCTAGTTGTTTTAAAACTTACTTTATATTTATTTGTTTTGTTTTTAATTTTAGTCATTTTTTTCTGAATTCTAATTGTATTTCGGTTTATATAGGCCAGACAATTAAAAATTTTGATACTAGGTATAAAGAACACGTACGTTGTTACAAATACAAACACCCACATAAACCGAATTACGATAAACACTTACTAGAACACAATCATTCATTGACATCTAATAACAATATAAAATGTTTACATTTTTGTGATGATAAACGTAAATTAGATGTACTGGTAACTATATTATTTAGTATTTTTGCTAGCATATGGTTGGGTGAATTTATGTATGATACTACTGGTCTAATGGGCATGTTGGGTTTATGTATTTTTAATAAATCGTATAGTTTTGGTGGTTGTGGATTTGGATTTATTATTTGTCTTTTTTGATAATCTGTTTGTTTTCCCAAATACCTCCTCAAGAGTGTATTTCTTTGTTAAATAATATTCTTATTAACAAAAATGTTGAGTTAATAAAACGGACATTGCACCAATCAAAATTATTTTACTTATAATAATAAAATTTATTTCCAAAAAGTTGGTTTACCCATGGGAAGTCCAATTTCACCTCTTTTAGCTAACATATTTATGGAAAATCTAGAAGATCAAATATTCGAATCAAATCAATCTGAGAACGTTATATTTTGGTTTCGTTATGTTGATGACATTTTAGCATGTTTTAATAGTTCATTTGATTTAATTAATGAATTTTTAATTTTTATTAACAGCTTACACCTAAACATAAAATGTACACTAGAAACTGAACAAAATAAGTCCATTAACTTTTTAGATTTAAACATAAAAATTAATTCAACTAATAAATTTGATTACTCAGTTTATAGAAAACCTACACAAACAGACATTACAATACCACACGATTCTTGTCACCATAAAACACATAAATTAGCAGCATACAGGTCCCTGATACATAGGGCTTTGACGGTCCCTTTAGATGAAATTAATTATAATAGAGAAATTTCAATTATTAAACAAATTGCATACAGTAATGGTTATAATACTAAAGTTATTAATACATTAATTAAAGAAAAAGATTATAAATTAGCCATTCAAAAAATTTATCCGAATACCCTAACTTCGTTCGATACAATTAAATATGCTTCGATTCCATATTTTGGTGACAAATCAGAAAAAATTGATAAAATTATTAACAAAACAAATAAATATAAAGTAAGCTTTAAAACAACTAGGAAGATCCTAAACACTTTGTTTAATGCAAAATCAAAAACAGACGATTTGCTAAAATCAGACATTTACAAATTAAATTGTTCGCATTGTAACTCGGTTTATATAGGCCAGACAATTAGAAATTTTGATATTAGGTATAAAGAACACGTACGTTGTTACAAATACAAACACCCACATAAATCCAATTACGCTAAACACTTACTAGAACAAAATCATTCAATGACATCTAATAAAATCATAAAATGTTTACACTTTTGTGATAATAAACGTAAATTAGATATAGTAGAAGCTTTTGAAATTCACAAACATTTAAAAACTGTACCGTTAATGAATGAGCAAATTGATCTCTTAAATTCTCCTCTACTGGACATTTTGGAATAAGAAATCAAGTCATCTGCAGACGATTACCAAGATAAGTCACAAAGTTCTATTGCTATAACAACACTAACTGTTTACTTTTTCATATAACCTTTGACAATGGCATGTAAACATGCCGAAATACGTGTAAAGTTGAAATAAATAGATATTGTTAAAGTAATTAAGTATTTTATATACAGATGCTATTATTATAGTTGCGCGGTTTATTATTTTACCGCAATTGCTCATATTTATAATTTTTAACAATTAGCAAGTGATCATGGTAAATTATTTATACTAGTGTTACCCCAGCGCACAATGCACTGACAGACTGAGCGTTGACTGAGCCGGCTAAAAGTCACGTGATGCATTAGTTCCATGAGGAGACGCGGTGTTGGTGTAGATGTCGCCTCAAGTAAAGCGCATTTAGCAGACTTTCATATATAAATTAAAATAATTATTATTGAAAAATCGACGTAGAATAAAAATATAAAAATGTTTCATGTTCCATCTGAGGATAGAGACCTTTCATTGAAACAAATGGTCCAAATTGGTGAAGCGGTAGCCGCTTGAGGAACCGGAGAAAAATACCCTTTGAGCTTTTATATATGTATGCATTACTTTTTATTATAATACTTAACGTGCATGATTAATATCAATTGTAAACCGTGACAATATATTTAACACACATAACGTAAAAAAATATTAGACGGTTGTGTGGTTTAGCGGTATAGTGGTTACGTTTGTGCGCGAAACATAAAATGGAAAATTACCTAAATCGCGTCGAAAAATTTGATCTGCACACAGAACCGAGTTCAGTGGGACAAAAATGGAGCAAATGGGTAAAAACTTGGAAACATTTATAACAGCCGCAGGTATAACAAATGACCTAAAAAAGAAAGCAATATTACTCAACTTAGCAAGCGAGGAAGTCAGTGAAACATTTGACAACTTACCAGATGCAGAAATAACATATGCTATGTATGAAGAACATTTAATGAATGTGCATGAAGGGTGGCATAAGCTATAGGAGCGTAGTGGCCTAAAGACCAAGACCCCACTACCTCCTAATACACAGCGAACAGCCTACCCGGAGTGAAGAATCTCTACACTGGTTGTCCGGTAGAAGACGTTACAGACTAAGAAGAAGAAGAAGCCCCGGGAGCAATACACAAACATTACACATCGGAGAAAAATGTGCAATACACAATATTTGTATTCAGAAATGCCCGACAAGAACCAGCGAAAAGCATAATCGACTATTACTCAAGGCTACGGAAATTGGCAGATACTTGTGAATAAACAAAAATTGACAAAGAGCAAACAAAGTGAGGAACAAAAAGCAGAAGCTGTAAACAAGATTAACAGCAGGGGTCAATCGAAATCTCAAACTACAAAGTGCAGAAATTGTGGAAGCACATTTCCTCACACAGATGGTGGAAAATCGTGCCCCGCATATGGACGGAAATGTTGTAACTGTTCCAAAATGAACCACTTTGCATAACTATGCAATTTAAACTCAAACCCAATACAGAAAAAAACAAAGGGAACGAAGGACGAAAAAAAAAGAAGAAAAATCAAGAACATAAGAAGCAGGCAAGACAACCTGGAAAGTTTAGACTCCGAAGTAGACGAGATGGTGTTTGCAGTAAGAAAACATAACGAAGAAAACCTACCAACCGTAGAAGTAGGTCTTGGGAAGTCGAACATTGAATTCCAAATCGATACTGTGTTAAGGTCCGTAATAAAACTAAGGATAAATGTGAAAGTAGTACAAAGGTTTCATTTATCAAAATAAAACTAAACAGAAAACATACAACCAGGCAACGGTCATTACATTTCATTTATTTTTGGTAACTACTCAGTAATGCCACCAACCGTAAAACTAAGTTACTAACTACAACAGAATCTTTCAAATATTGGCGCTAACACTCCCATGAAAGATACTGTTTCTTAACCTGTTAGTATTGTTAAACCAAAACAAAGAAATTCAAAGTACTTAAAACTAACCAAAACAATTTTAAGTAATATTTTGCTCACATGAATAAATTATAGTTCTGCAACATTTGACATGCCCATTAAATTCCTAAAACTATCAAAAAGACTAAAAGGTAAAGTTTTTGTGAATACATCAACAATTTGCATTTTACTTGGTACAAATTCTACATCAATCTCGCCATTATTATACTTTTCCCTTATAAAATGGTAACGCACATCAATGTGCTTAGTACGATGATGAAAAACTGGATTCTTGATCAACTTAAGGGCACTTTGATTATCAACACATAGTTTTATTGCACTGATGTCTTCACTGACTTCGCTCAATAGCTGTTTAAGCCATATTGCTTCTTTACAAGCTTTTGAAGCTATGTATTCAGCTTCTGCTGTTGAACATGTCACACACTGTTGTCGTTGCGTTCTCCATGTGATTGCACTATCATTTGCTTTGAATACGTAACCTGTTGTTGAACGACGTCCTTGAAGAACGCCAGCAAAATCAGAGTCAGAATAACCAACCACTGTCAGATTATCTGCAGCACTGTATTTAATACCATAGTTCTTGGTGTCCTTCAAATATTTCAAAACACGTTTTGCTGAGTTCCAATGGATTTTTCCATAATTATGCAGACTTCTGCTGAGGATGTTTGTAATATACGCTATATCAGGACAGGCTGTTGTAGCAGCAAAAATGAGAGAACCCACAACCTCACGATAGGGTACGGTTTTATCCATGGGACGAACTTCAGGATCAGTCAAGCACACGTTTGGATCGGCTGGTATTTAGTAGCAAATAGATTCTGCAAGTTCAAAACGTTCAAGTAAGCGTTCAATAAATGCACTTACTCTGATTGAAATTGATCCACTGTCTTTTTCACGTTTAATTTCTAGTCCCACAAAATAGTTCGGTTCACTAATGGTTATTTGTTATATGTATTTGCCCGTTTCACGCCACAACTGGAATTTTCACGCGCATAACCTTCAACGCCTGAACGGCTTAACCCGTCCAGGGTAGCGAAGGCAGACAGCCTCCAGCTACTGTAACGTTCACACGTGTAGATCACACGCTCCCGTTTATCGTCTCGAACTCATGATTGAGTAGATACCGTCATGTGAATTAACCAGTTTTGCGGCCGGGAATAATTGCAAAGTTCTTCGTGAGTGGCTTACTCATTTTGTTTAAGTGTAACACGTCAAACTACCGAAAAATTATCGCTATTTGCGCCCTACTTGGTCGGTATCTTCACGCAACATTGAAGTGTTCACAAACGTAGAAAAGAACTACATATTTGAATTCAATTGCCGTTTCCTGCTTGAATTCTATCGTCTAAGGACGGATCCAAAAGTCACTACAAGTTCTAAGCTTGAATCCCGAGCTGTTTCACATCATTATCGCTCATCCCGTTCTAGCCGCCCCAACAATACCTGTTGAAATCTACAAGTTCCCGCCTGAAAGCACGTCAATCTTCCCCGGCCCTAACGTCAATAAATAAAGGCCTAACTTTTCCACCAGGTAAACGACTTTACTGTAAGTAACTTTATACTTTACGAATTATCGTCTGTGTTGTGTGCTACGAGAAGAAGCCAGTCCATTTGGACTCAATATTTTTAACCTGTCGCATGTTTCATAAATTGATTTAGAGTTACCGTTTTCCTTTGTTCTCGAGGTCCGGGCCAATAAATAAATACCTTGTTTTGTTAACGAAAAGTTTGTCGGCTTGGAACGTCGAAAAATTACGCAACGTTGCCACATTACTTGTGCATATATTTAATTACTTGTTCTACGATTTGCTTTTGATATACGCTGTTTTTCAATATTTTATTCAGCCTTTTGTTATACACACGTAACCTTATTGTTCAATATATTTAATCTGTAAACTATCGCAACGTGACTTGTTTATTATCTACGTAATTAAACTTTAATCCTACTTGTAAGCATATATTGTGTTGCTTGATCTAGTGGAAAAAGGTCTGAGGTAAGTCACGTCAAGATCAACGAGCCGCCCAGGGAGGATTTCCTGCTTCTCAGCCCCGGTACTAGAACCGCTCGCTCCCTTCCCCCTACCTCAACCATCAGAGCAGGTGGCGCCCTTAACATACCCTAAACTCGATTTCGACACCTCTTTTGCTAGTACGGAACCCCCTTCCGACCTAAGCTTCGAACCACGCCGTCTTCGACTCAGAGTCTTTAGCCGCCAGGCATACCTTTTTGCTACGGTGCCGAAAAATCACCTTTAGCCGGTAACAAAATTTGGCGCCCAACGTGGGGCCTTTCTTTGCCAAATTTGTATAACAAATTTGTCACCCAACTCATGGGGATTTTCTTTGCCGAATTTGTGTAACAAATTTGACACCCAACGTGCGAAATTTTCGTTTTTTTTACCGTTATTCCCGTTTCAGAATTTTTGCGACACCCTGTATATTGTATCCTCGTTTCAGTATTGTGCAATACCCTATACATTTGCTAGACCAAATTAAAGAATTTATTGTTTCCTATGTATTAAGTTACACGCACAGATTCGACCGTCTGCATACCGATCTCCATACGTGCCTTATCGAATTTCCTCGTACTCAACGGATGAGATCATCCGAGCCCGCACTTTTCTTGCATCATCAACTGCAAATTCCGACGTTGGAAAAATACGTGTTTTTAAGGGCTATTTTCGCAATCTTTGTTCGCTGCAATTTAATATATTTGTTTCATATCGCAAAATTAGGTCATCACGTTTTACTTTTCGTTCCCACGTTCAAAAGTTTGTGTTTTAACCCACGCTTGTAAGGATTATTTTTGCAAATTTTGTCGGTGTATTGAATCAGTTTGTTGGCAGCGCAATTAAAACATCGTGCTTTAGGTACTTTCTCATTGTATTTTACGTTTTGCGTCGCGCTTTTTTGTTTCGTTACTGCCACGCAAAACTTTAAGTTTAACCTAAATGGTAATTAAACCTGAGGAAATGTATTATCCTCGCCCCTCACCCTTTTTGTTTTTGAAATTTTCCTGTTGTGGGAAACCCGCTATGTGTGAATCCCGTGAAACACATAGTGCCCTCTTCAGCGAACTTCAATCCTATCCCCTGCATTTTTGTATGTTCTAACAAGCATACACCCTTCCCCATGCGACTTTTGGCAGGTTGGACGGACCACCTCATGGGAGTAAAACACCTTTACCGGACTTGACTTCTTATTTTTCCTGGACTTGACATTTTATTATCTTTCCCTTGTCTTTTACTGTCGTCTATTGTTGTATTGTAACGCATCACGTTATCGTACCCTATCGTATTGTTGTGTATTGTTGTTTCGTATTGTATCTTCGATACCTTTTGTGTTTTCGTTTTCTTCCCGTTTATTTTCGTTGGAAGATTTGTTATCGGCGCCCATCCCTTGGCGACACCCCAAACTACCGTACCGTTATATTTTGCTCGACGTTTGTCGGATTTATAAGCAACCCCTTGGAGTGATCACCTCGTGGACATAAGGCACCTTTCGTATTTTGTTTTCCTTTCGGCACATTTTCGAACGCTTAACGAGGATCTGTAACGCCTTTACATTACCGACATCGAAGTTTTTGTCTTTTCATTTTTTCCCGTCTTTCTTTTCGTGTTGTTTCGTATCGTGCCCGCCTTATGGTAACGTATCGTTAGGTATCGGATTTTTCTACCGTTCCTTTCTGTTTATTTAGTTATTGCAATGTTGCCATTAACTCCCCGAGGGAATTTATTCTCCTCACCCCGTCCCTTTTGTTTTTTTGAATCTTTACTGTTGTGGGATTTTTGCAATGTGTGGATCTCGTGAAGCACAACGCACCCTCTTCAGGAATGTTTCAATTCTCCCCATATCTCTGTGTGTTTTATTAAGCACATAGATCCCCATGTCGTTCTTGGCAGGTTGGTTGGAATACTGCATGGGTGTAAGACATTTTTTTTCTCGGATTTGACTTTTCATTTTTCCCGGATTTGACAACTACCCTTCTCTTTTATTTCGTCATTTTTTTTCATTTCTCCTTCTGGTAAGGAAACTTAACGTCCTCTGACACCACCACCCCAGTCTTCCTCTTCACCCCCTTTACCCTCTTTTCTCTTTTTTTCGGTTGGGCTTTACCCAAACCCCAAGCCGTCTGTCGGGATGGGAAGTTATCCCCGTGTATTAGGTCGTGCACGGTGGGCCGACTCATTCTGGCAGGTGCGCAGTGGGTCACTGCCCTCAGCCGAACCACTGTTCGTTGTGTTTTTTGATGATGTTGTGGAGTTGTTTAGGCTCCCGGACCCCCTCTTTGGTAGGGACCGCTTCACGGTTCCGCGCTTCTCGCCCCTACCATCGTACCTTCGGTTGCTGCCGAAGTTTCAGTTTGCCGAAACTTTAAATCGGACTGTTGTGGTCTGGGTTGGGTCAACGACGAGGTAAGGCCACAACAGGGGGAATACCTCAAGAGTTGGGTCAAGGGTTTTTCTTCGTTCTTTCGTTCATTTTCTCGTGAGCTGTTTTTCTCTCAAGAGAATTTCGGTGAAATCCTCTTCAAGTAAGGGGGTGTTATATGTATTTGCCCGTTTCACGCCACCACTGGAATTTTCACGCGCATAACCTTCGACGCCTGAACGGCTTAACCCGTCCAGGGTAGCGAAGGCAGACAGCCTCCAGCTACTGTAACGTTCACACGTGTAGATCACACGCTCCCGTTTATCGTCTCGAACTCATGATTGAGTACCGTCATGTGAATTAACCAGTTTTGCGGCCGGGAATAATTGCAAAGTTCTTCGTGAGTGGCTTGCTCATTTTTTTTAAGTGTAACACGTCAAACTACCGAAAAATTATCGCTATTTGCGCCCGACTTGGTCGGTATCTTCACGCAACATTGAAGTGTTCACAAACGAAGAAAATAACTACTTATTTGAATTCAATTGCCGTTTCCTGCTTGAATTCTATCGTCTAAGGACGGATCCAAAAGTCACTACAAGTTCTAAGCTTGAATCCCGAGCTGTTTCACATCATTATCCCTCATCCCGTTCTTGCCGCCCCAACAATACCTGTTGAAATCTACAAGTTCCCGCCTGAAAGCACGTCAATCTTCCCCGGCCCTAACGTCAATAAATAAAGGCCTAACTTTTCCACCAGGTAAACGACTTTACTGTAAGTAACTTTATACTTTACGAATTATCGTCTGTGTTGTGTGCTACGCGAAGAAGCCAGTCCATTTGGACTCAATATTTTTAACCTGTCGCATGTTTCATAAATTGATTTAGAGTTACCGTTTTCCTTTGTTCTCGAGGTCCGGGCCAATAAATAAATACCTTGTTTTGTTAAGGAAAAGTTTGTCGGCTCGGAACGTCGAAAAATTACGCAACGTTGCCACATTACCTGTGCATATATTTAATTACTTGTTCTACGATTTGCTTTTGATATACGCTGTTTTTCAATATTTTATTCAGCCTTTTGTTATACACACGTAACCTTATTGTTCAATATATTTAATCTGTAAACTACCGCAACGTGACTTGTTTATTATCTACGTAATTAAGCTTTAATCCTACTTGTAAGCATATATTGTGTTGCTTGATCTAGTGGAAAAAGGTCTAAGGTAAGTCACGTCAAGATCAACGAGCCGCCCAGGGAGGATTTCCTGCTTCTCAGCCCCGCGACTAGAACCGCTCGCTCCCTTCCCCCTACCTCAACCATCAGAGCAGGTGGCGCCCGTAACATACCCTAAACTCGATTTCGACACCTCTTTTGCTAGTACGGAACCCCCTTCCGACCCTAAGCTTCGAACCACGCCGTCTCCGTCTCAGAGTCTTTAGCCGCCAGGCATACCTTTTTGCTACGGTGCCGAAAAATCACCTTTAGCCCGTAACATATTTTAAAAACAAGCTAAAGCTGTTTCCATATCTTCTCCAGCACAGTTTTATTTTGAGCTAACACTAGTCCATCATCAACGTACAAAGCCAGTATGGCCAATTCACCATCAAATTCACCTCTATAAAGGCACTTGTCTGCTTGACACTGTTTTAAACCGATATCGTTCAAATAGTCATTAAATTTAGAGTTCCAACATCGTGGAGCTTGTTTCAGTCCATACAATGATTTAACTAGTTTACACACAGTTCCTGGAGTAACATTTGTGCCAAGTGGAGGATCCATGTAAATATCTTCTTTTAGTTCTCCATAAAGGAAAGCAGTTTTGACATCAAATTGGATCATTTCCAATTTTCTCTTCACAGCCAGTGCTAATAAAACTCTGATGGTGTCATATCTTGTTGTTGGAGCAAAGGTTTCGCTGTAATCAATTCTTTCCACTTGTGAGAATCCCTTTGCACACAAACGAGCTTTAAAACGAATGTTGTTTCCATCAGGGGACGTCTTTACTTTAAAAACCCATTTAGAACCAATCGTTTTCTTATCAGGCGGTAAAGTTGTTAACTACCACGTTTCGTTTACTTCGAATAAATCTAATTCTTCACTAATTGCCTCTTTCCAATTATCTTTCTCTGGGCTTTCTAAAGCTTCTTTATATGTCAATGGTATGTTTATTTCTGTTAGATTTAATTCGCTTTCTACTTTATAGTCGTTTAAATATTCTGGTAACCTCAAATTTTCTCTTTATCGTAAGTTATACGTGACGTTTTCTGAAATATTTGGGTTGTTATTAACTATAATGTCATCTACCTGCCTTATTTCATGCTCATTGTTTTCATTTTCTGATTCTTCTTCAAAATTCTGTGGAGCTTCGATTTCCGCTGTAGCATTGTCTTCGTCATCACCTTGGTCTTTATTATTTACGTTGACCAGCACTGTATTTTTCCTAGGTAAATTTACTACACGATCTTCATTAAAAATAACATGACGAGAAACTTTAATCCTGCCCGATGTTGGGTTATACAGTCTGTAATTTGTTGAATTTCCTTCGTAACCAACAAGTATTAGTTTTTCACTTTTCTGGTCGAACTTCTTTCTCAGACTGTCAGGCACATGTAGGTAAGCATCACTGCCAAAAACCTTTACATGTTCTAAAGTTGGCTTCTTGCCTGTCCACTGTTCGTAGGGCGTTGAACATTTTGTTTGGGTAGTGGGCGTTCTATTTAGTAAATATACTGCTGTGTTAACAGCCTCTGCCCACAAATTCAAGGGTATGTCTTTTGTAAATAACATGGCCCTAGCACTTTCCACAATTGTGCGATTTTCTCTTTCACAGCGCCCATTCTGTTCTGGGGTGTATATTCCGGTGGTTTCTAAAACAATTCCATTAACGCGAAAAAGTTCTTTCATTCGGTGATTTATATACTCTGTTCCATTGTCAACACGCACTCGTTTTATGTTGTAACCGAATTTGTTTTTGCACATTTTAACAAAGTCGCGAAAACATTCATAAACATCACTTTTGTGTTTAATGAACCTAACCTCACGATAACCGCTGCTGTCATCTTTAAATAACAGAAAGTATCGCGCACCACCAACGGATTCGACGCTCATTGGACCACATGCGTCACTAAAGAACAGTTCACCGGGTTTTGTCACACTTCGTTGGATTGGCGCGAATTTAAATTTGTGCTGTTTACCAAAAACGCAACTTTCACAGAAAAATTCTTCACTTTTGGTTAATTTTGCACAATGTACGAGTTCTTTCGAAAATAATTCTTTCAGTGATCTTGTATTTATGTGTCCTAATCTCTCATGCCATTGTTTTAATGTTCCCGAAGCCACAGTATTTGCTTCGAGTGTTACTGTTTGAGCACGAATTAACATTTTGTACAAGTTGTTATCATCACGAATTGCACTTCCCACCAGCTTGTTCTTTTCAAAGATTTCAGCTTTTGTAACACTTTTTATGATGGTAAAACCCTTTTTTGTTATAGCACCTTCAGAAAATAAGTTTCTTCTTAATCCTGGAACGTACCATACTTCCTGAAGAATTCCATCGTACCATCTTCCATTAATCCATTTATCGATGTGAACTGTGCCAATTCTTTTAACTTCAAGCTGATCGTTATTACCAAGTTTGACTGTTGGGTCGTTAATTTCACGAAGAGATGTGAAAAAGTTTCGATTGGGGCTCATATGTCTTGATGCTCCGCTGTCCATCAGCCAAGTTGATTCACAGTTTGCTACTAAAGCTTCTATTTCACCATTAAATTCAGTGTTGAATGCACTGCCCAGAGGACTATCGTTGTTGCGATTTCCACCATTACTTTTACTACCTTTATTTCCAGGTTGTCTTTTCGGTGCACGACAATTTCTTGCGAAATGCCCCTTCTTATTACAATTGTAGCATGTGGCTTTACTTTTACTGTACCTCGAATATTGTTGATTGCCTGTACTGACACTTCTTGAACCGCTTGCCATTAATGCATTTTCATTTTCAGCAAAACTATTTAAGTTAAGTTCTTCGTCTAGCAATCGAGCTGTAAGATTTTCTATCGTTTGTTGGGATTCTGCCATCGACAGCCACGCTTGTCTAAATGGCAAATACTTTGATGGTAACGAGCTCAAAATTTTGGTTATTATAGCTGTATTGCTTATCGTGTCACTAGACTCTTTTATTTGACGGGCCAGACTTTCTATTTTGGAAATATGCTGAGCTACAGAATCGCTAGGTTCCATTTTGTATTGGTAGAACCTCTCATGCACAAGCATTTTATTGGTTTCGGTCTTTTGCTCATATATTGAGTTGAGTTTATCCATTATTTCTTTCGACGGGTTGCAGTTTTCAACCAAGGAAATTTGATTTAATTCCATCGCGGACGTCAAGATGCACATCGCCACTGCATCGTTTTTTATCCATTTTTGAATGTCGTTTGCATTAGTTCCTGTCTGCTGTGGTTTACTTGTAGTTCCATCAACTATGTCATAAACTCATTTTGCACGCATTGCACATTTTATTTGAAATTTCCGCTGTAAATCTTTCCGTTAAATTTGTGGATTTGGACTAAACTTCCGACACTCCCCTTATCACCCATTGTTATTTGTTCGATCTCTAAATGGATTCTATTGAAAAAAGGGCCAACCACTAAATAGTCCTCTTTTTTTTTCTTGGTCCGTCGAACCGCTCAAAGGGTTCTCAATTATCAAAACTAACACGTGGTAACCCATGCCGACGCAAACTACTTTTCGAAAATACGACGACTTATTTATCCTTCTAAAGAATGATCTGGGCCCATAACCTGTTAAGGTTCGTAATAAAACTAAGGATAAATGTGAAAGTAGTACAAAGGTTTTATTTATCAAAATAAAACTAAACAAAAAACATACAACCAGGCAACGGCCATTACATTTCATTTATTTTTGGTAACTACAACGGAATCTTTCAAATATTAGCGCTAACATACTGTATCATCAGCAAACATAGTTTCTCAAGGAAACATATGAAAACCTAAAGGAAAAGATCCTCTTTGAAAAATCTAGTGTAAAACTATTCCCATATCAATCAAAGCAGCACCTACCCGTGAGAGGCACAATAGCGACACCCATCAGACATGGAGACATGGAACCACTTGTTTACCAAAAATCTATGTCATCACAGGACAGGGAGAGTCTATTATCAGCTATAAAACTGCAAAACAGCTGAGATTAAACAAGCTAACCTGCAAGGTAAGTGAAAAATACAACCACTATACTAATATATTCGAAATACTGTTCGGGGGAATCGGAAAACTACAAGACTGCAAGGTACGGCTGGGTGTAGATGAAACGGTACAGCCTGTAGCACAACAACATCAGATAGTACTGTAGCAGCCCTTGGTTTGAGATATTGTTCAATTGTATTTAGTAACTTAGCGACTTGCGTTGCTATTTACGTCGCGATGTTTAGTTATCAAGATAATCTTGTAAAAGTAAATACACATTAAAATTCCTCCTGCAAACTAGTGTTTTATTTAAAACTACGAACTTAACATTACATAACACTACAGTACCGTTCCACCTGAGTTCAGCAGTACGAAAAGAAATTGAACGTCTGGAGGAGGCCGGCATCATAGAACGAGTCGACGGTCTAACCCCTTGAGTATCCCCAATAGTCATAGTACCAAAACCTCATAACTTAAAAGCAATAGGCTATGTGTTGACATGCGTAATGCTAAAAAAGCCATTACACAAGTCAGGCACCCAACTCCCACAATAGATGACATCACCGGAGCCACTTGGTTTTCAAAACTTGACCTAAATGAGGGTTATGACCAGCTCGAGATAGAAGAAGAGTCAAGAAGCATCACGACATTCTCAACAAACCTTGGTTTAAGAAGGTACAAGCGACTAAACTTCGGAATAAATTCGGCAGCAGAAATATTCCAGGGCACAATCAGACAAGTACTAGTGAACATTCCGCAAGTTAATTTTTGTACCAATTTTTAATATATTGTTGTTTTTTATTTGTTGGTTTGAATTATTTAACAAGTTCTATTTCAGAATTTATATTCTTCTTCTATCTCGAGCTAGTGATAACCTTCATTTAGGTCGTTTTGAAAACCAACTGGCTCCGTTTACTGTGGTGATGATGTCATCTATTGTGGGAGTTGGGTGCCCGACTCGTTTAATGGCTTTCTTAGCATTACCCATGTCAACACATAGCCTAATTGCTTTTAAGTTATGAGGTTTTGGTACTATGACTATTGGAGATACTCAAGGGGTTAGATCGTCGACTCGTTCTATGATGCTGGCCTCCTCCAGACGTTCCATTTCTTTTTGTACTGCTGACCTCAGGTGGGATGGTACTATCCGATGTTGTTGTGCTACAGGCTGTACCGTTTCATCTACATGCAGCCGTACCTTGCAGTCTTGTAGTTTTCCGATTCCCCCGAACAGTATTTCCAATATATTAGTATAGTGGTTGTATTTTTCACTTACCTTGCAGGTTAGCTTGATTAATCTCAGTTGTTTTTCAGTTTTATAGCTGATAATAGATTCTCCCTGTCCTGTGATGACATAGATTTTTGCTAAACCAGTGTTTCCATGTCTCCATGGCTGATGGGTGTCGCTATTGTGCCTCTCACGGGTAGGTGCTACTTTGATTGATATGGGAATAGTTTTACACTAGATTTTTCAAAGAGTATCTTTTCTTTTAGGTTTTCATATGTTTCCTTGAGAAACTATGTTTGCTGTGTCGATTTGGAATTCAATGTTCGACTTCCCAAGGCGTACTTTTACGGTTGGTAGGTTTTCTTCGTTATGTTTTCTTACTGCAAACACCATCTCGTCTACTTCGGAGTCTAAACTTTCCAAGTTATCTTGCCTACTTCTTATGTTCTTGATTTTTCTTCTTTTTTTTTCGTCCTTTGTTCCCTTTGTTTTTTCCTGTATTGGGTGTGGGTTTAAATTGCATAGTTATGCAAAGTGGTTCATTTTGGAACAGTTATAACATTTCCGTCCATATGCGGGGCACGATTTTCTACCATCTGTGTGAGGAAATGTGCTTCTACAATTTCTGCACTGTGTAGTTTGAGATTTCGATTGACCCATGCTGTTAATCTTGTTTACAGCTTCTGCTTTTTGTTCCTCACTTGTTTGCTATTTGTCAATTTGTGTAAATTCACAAGTAGCTGCCAATTTCCGTAGCCTTGAGTAATATTCGATTATGCTTTTCGCTGGTTCTTGTCGGGCATTTTTGCGTACAAATATTGTGTATTGCACATTTTTCTCCGGTGTGTAATGTTTGTTTAGTGCTCCCGGGGCTTCTTCTTCTTCTTAGTCTGTAACCTCTTCTACCGTACAGCCAGTGTAGAGATTCTTCACTCCGGGTAGTCTCTTCGCTGTGTATTAGGAGGTAGCGGGGCCTTGGTCTTTAAGCCACTACGCTCCTATAGCTTATGCCACCCTTCATGCACATTCATTCAATGTCCTTCATACACAGCATGTTATTTCTGCATCTGGTAAGTTGTCAAATGTTTCACTGACTTCCTCGCTTGCTAAGTTGAGTAATATTGCTTTCTTTTTTAGGTCATTTGTTATGCCTGCGGCTGTTATAAATGTTTCGAAAGTTTTCACCCATTTGCTCCATCTTTGTCCCACTGAACTCGGTTCTGTGTGCAGATCAAATTTTTCGACGCGATTTAGGTAATTTTCTATTTTATGTTTCGCGCTCAAATTTAACCACTATAACCTCACTTTTTGAGTTCTTGTTTAACCCAACGTTCACTTTTCCACTGAGAAATGTTAATATCTCCATTTAGGATCGCTTTTTTCTTCCACTTAGATTTTTGTCCAGGATTGTTCGCCTTTTTCGTCGCCAAAATAATGTTGTATCACAGAACATTAAACCTTATCTTATTATTAAGAATAAACCTACAAATGTTCTGTGGCACTCACCAAAGAGGATGTAACTACCAGAGTAACCGAAAGCATTGCTATAAAAGGAAACAAGCGATACTTAAACTTTGATTATACGTTAGTTTGCGAAAAATACGGTTTGCAAAATTTATTTGTGTGTGAATTAGTAACTTCCATGACAGATTCGTTTTGAAAGTGAAAAGTTGTTGGTTGAGATGGCTATACAAAGGACCTTATAGATTTTTGTTAATTAGTGTAAGTAACAACCAGCATTTAGTAACTGATAATGTAAATATTCTCATCTTTTCTCTTTCTGGACTGAAACTGAATCTTTGATTGGAATTATGGAACATGCCAATATTCCATGGAACATCCTCGACATTGTTTCCCATGCAATACAACATTGGTGTGGAGCAGGATGTACAAAAATACTCGTGTGGAGGTAAAAGTTTCATTTTGTATTCACACATGTTTGTATGACCTATGATTTGAAGTAATTTGATGTGTTGATTTTATTACAGAAATCAAAACGTTGCTGTGGAAAATATCAATTGATGCATTCGTCAAAATACACAGCATTGTTTTTCCGGGCTTAGATGTTACCTCGAGAAAATGGTGTGCCACATTGATTGCTAGCTGGTATAAATATGTATGGTCGATTTCGTACAATGAAACCTCTCGCCTCTACTTCTATGAATTCCTGTAGTCTAGAGTTAAATATCGAATGTAAAGGTAAGAAATAAGGAGAAATAAGTTTTAAAACAGAATGCGGTAATGATTTGGGGTTAGTTTCACTGCTTTGTTCAATTGTCATGCTGCTTTCCGTAGAGTGGTACATGTGAGATGATGGTGCTAAATTTTATTTGATATTCTAATTCAAAGTTTAAAATGTTACCCCCTGGAAAATATAGATGTCCGAAGTATGTATAATTTTTAAATCATGTAAAAATGAATATATGCCAATACAAAAACACATTTGCAAGCAATATTATCCGTATTTATAAGTTCCAGCTTTACTTCGTTGAAGTTCATTTTAATTTCATCTTGCCTCTGAAAATGTCATGTCAACATGTCGAAATACGTATAAGGCTAAAATAAAAAATCTGTTGAAATTTAAAATTGTATTATTTACGATAAGTATTATTAACCTGCTTATAGATATATTCAAGAATATTAATATTGTAATCTCTTTTTGCAGCAAAGCAACACTTCTTCATACACTTGCGTAAGGTCTACTGATCCGAGTTAGTCTAAGCGTCATTACTTTCTGAATTTGTAATAACACTACTGGTACTAAAGTCTAAAATGAAATAATTAATGAAATTGTAAAACATGTCTAATTGTATTTAACTTGTTGACTATTTAGGCAACTGTTTGTAAACTTTTCTGTGTATCACATTAGTAACTTTTTATTTTATTTGAATAAACTGATTTGAATTACATTTATTTCATAAAATTGGTTGCCAACGATTATTTTTTTTAACTGAATGTAAATATAATATTGCAAATGTGAAATTACATCTGCAGCATTACATACATTCAGTTAAACAGAATAATCACATTTGATTTTAACACTAAAACATTTTAAATTTGAAAGTGGCGCCAAAATGCCTGTTTAGTTCGCCCCACCCCCCGCCCGTAGCGTCGCTTTAGTGCAGCAGTGGGATTCTGTTTACTCGATCCGTCTGGTATCGGATTGCGTACTCGACACGACAGTGAACTCGCTATCGAGTGGTAGATGATTCTAAAACGCTTTCGTATGAGCTACGTCGTAGCCGACAGAGAAACTCGTAGCATTGAGCGTCATAACCTCACTTTCACATGTCAAATTTGAATCTCATTTGAACTCTAGTTGATGTACTTGCTTGGATACCCTGCCCTTTTTAAGTTTGTGAAAATTTTTGTAATTACATTATACCTATAAAAGTAGGTTACATAGCGTGTAGGTACTTAATTTTTACAATTTACTAAATTGACATTTTTGCAGCTAAAAAAATGCATCCAATTGTTGATTTTCAGTTAAGAGAATTACAGCGGCAACAGCAGGAAGCAATTGCTGGGAGAGAACTGCGCATACAAAGACGCCAAATTATACAATTATAAGCGTATAATCAATATAAAATTAAAAATTAAATTATATTATATATTTAGATAGCTTTATTTAAAGTAAGTACATGAGAAAGTTCGTTTTTGGGAACATTCTTCTTTATTCTAATGTGTATTCTCCAAGAAATTTAACTAAGAAAAAATAAAAATAAGACCGTTATTGTAAGTAGGTAATTCACGTTCTGTCACATTACGCATCCTTTATAAAATGTATCCTCTATAATTAACTTTAAAAAAAAAGAAAACCGATTTCAAATAACACAAAAGTGACATAAGTTAACTAAAAAGCAAAAAATTTTTTTTTTTTATACAACAGTTTAATACTTATTTGTTGTTCCGTTTAATGTAATTAAGAAATTGTTGTTTATTATATAATTATTAATTGTTTTATAATTTTTAAGTCGGTGCCAAGTAAAACATAAAAATTCGAATCTAATTCGTTATTGCAGCAAGGTATATAATTTTTCATATTGTCTAGAGCTAGCTTCACTTCTTCTTTCTCAATGTTTGGTAGTTCCTCCGATCCAACGTTTAAAACTTTTTCTCTGGACGCTTGATATTCCGGGTTTTCATCAAGTTGCAAGGTATATATAGCTTTGTAGAAATTTTCTGCTATTTCTATTATTTTTTGGGTGTTATTCGTTTCTTTTCCTTCGTGGTCCTTTAGAGCTATGATTTGTTTTCTGCCATTTTTCCTCAGACACTTTAAGTTCTTATTTTGTTCTATTATTTTCTCAATTTCAGCTTCTTGGTATTTTTGTGTCTTTTCTGATGGCCTTTCTCGTTTCTTTAGATATTCGTCTATATTCTTCAGTTTGGGTTTCTCTTGATATAGTTTATTTCTCTGTTCTATTTTTTCTCTCGTTTCTTTGCTAAGTTTGTCTGTTTTGTTTTTTTCTTTCTTTGCTACTTTCTGGGCAGCTTTCTTTAGTGATGTTGTCAGTTCGTCAGCTATGGTTTCTAGTTTAGTTTTGTTTGCTTCTTCTTTGTATTTTTCCATAGTTTGCTTCACTACTTGACTGAATCGTTCACTATTATTTAGCGTGTTTTAAGGGGTAGTTCATTTTTATTTTCGCTCTTACTAGTCGATGGTCACTAGAAATTCTAAATGAGTTCAGCACGCATACATTTTATATTATTTGCTTTGTATTGGAAATAATATAGTCTATTTCGTTTTTAGTGTTACCGTCTGGGCTGACCCATGTCTATTTTCTTTGCTTTTTCTTATTTAAGAATGAATTCATCGCATATAGTCGGTTTTGTGTTAAGAATTCGAGTAGCCTGTATCCCCTATCGTTCCTCTCATCAAAGCTAAATTTTCCTACGTTTTCTTCTGTTTCGTCTTCTTGTTTGCCTAGTTTGGCATTTAGATCTCCCATAATGATGGTGTTTGTGTTTTCGTCCTTGTTTTTGTTCATTGTTGTAGAAAGATTCTACCTCTTCTTCAGGATGGGTCGATGTTGGTGCATAGCACTGAATGCATTTTATTTTATGCTTGTCTGATATTTTTATTGTTATAGATGCTACTCTGTCTGAAATACTGTCGTATTTTATGATCTGTGGTGCTATTTTCTTGTGTATTATAAACTCTACGCTTCTTTGGCTTTCATTTTCTGCACCTCTGCAGTATAACGTATGTCCCGTCTGCAGGATGCTACAGTGTTCTCCTCTTCTTCTTGTCTCACATAGCCCTATGATGCTCCATGTGATTTTCTTTACTTCCTCTTCTAGCGCATATACGCCTCCTTCCTTAAATAGGGTTTGCACATTTATTGTTCCAATTGCTAGTTTCGTTGTGTTTTGACAGCCTGCCGTAGCCCGGGTATTCTTAGCACCCCTGGCCTGAGTCCTATTCCAGCCGCTGTCTTGGTTGGGAATCTGCAAGCCGCCGGGAACTTGGGGCCATTTCTTTCGTTGAACTTTCATATGGGATATAGAATGTTTTGTTTGGATAATTCTCAATGGACTGAAAAACTCCAGAATTGATCACAGATACATTCAAATAATAAAATATATACAGAGAGAGTTAAAAGTATGGAGACACCGATTTGCTGTCGTTAATATTCATTTTGTAAGAAAATGTTCAATACAAAAGTTTTTTATGAAATTTTTATCTACATATTGATATACACGAAAATTTTTATTATTCAATTGTTTTTGAGTTATCACTTTACGCGATATTTTTTTAAATGGCAACCTATTAATGTTATACTACTATTCGATAGAGAATTCTCTTTACAATGGTATAAAAATGTTTTGGGTTTGTATAACATTTCTTCGAGAAAATGCCCGTTGAAGTTGAAGTATTTACAATTAATTAACTTCCCGATTAGTAACGATGCTGCCGTGATAACTCAAAAACAATTGAATAATAAAATTTTTCGTGTATATCAATATGTAGATAAAAATTTCATAAAAAACTTTTGTATTGAACATTTTCTAATAAAATGAATATTAACGACAGCAAATCGGTGTCTCCATACTTTTAACTCTCTCTGTATATATGAAAAAGCAACATCTGAAGTTAAACTACATCAGAACACAAATAAGATTAACATCAAAAGAGGAATTCGACAGGGCGACACTGTGTCGCCTAAACTGTTTAACGTTGCCCTGGAAGAAGTCTTCAAACATCTAAAATGGCACGACAAGGGCATACTAATAAATGGCAGGCGATTAAATGATCTAAGATTCGCCGATGATATATTTAATTGCAGCCGAAAACTTAATGCAAATGATAGAAGAACTAAACTAAGAAGCGGATAAAATAGGGTTAAAAATGAACCTAGCAAAGAGACAGGAAAAGCAATATGTAGATTCGAAAAACTACTAAGATCAAAAATGTAATTGAAACCATTACTGAACTAAAATGGAATTATGCCGGCCATGTAGCTAGATGTAAGGACGGCAGATGGACTAATGCGATTTTACATTGGAGGCCATATATTGGAAAACGTGGAAGAGGACGGCCACCATCACGCTGGACGAATGATCTGAAACTGGCAGCAGAATTAAATTGGACAAAAGTAGCACAGAACAGGAAAATATGGGAAAATATGAGAACGGCCTATGTTCAGAAATGGACTATAGAAGAAGGCCATTGAGATTGAGATTGGCTACTAAGTATATCAACATTCTATTTGGTAGTGGCTACCACACCACAGAAATTATTATTTTGTCACATTGAACATTATATTATCATGAGCATAAGTATACCCAATCTGAAATATTTTATTACTTTAACAATATTTATTTATTTTAACCTTATTAAATATGGACTTTAACGAAGTAAAGCTAGAATTTATAAATGAAATATTTTAGTTTCTCAGAGAATTTTTATTTAAATTTTATCAATTATTATATTTGCATGTTGTAAAAAGAATCAAAATAAACCGCTACGACTTGCTGCGATTAATTTTTACATTTGCCGTTGTTTTTACACTTGATGGTGCACACGATGACTCTTCAACTGTGCGCTGTAGCATACCATCCTCTATAGGTACTCAATCATAGGGATGGGAAGGTTCGAATTCTCTTTTTCACCAGAAAAAAAAACCTTAAAAATTAATGTAAAATCTGCATTTTTCAGTTTATAATTTTTTTCTTTTGGGGGACTCTCGAATTACGCCCTCTACAGATTTTAAGCAAGCAGTGTAGAAAATAGAGAGAATTGCCTATTGGGTACTATTAAAATAAACAAAAAACACAGAAACCGCATACTGGGTGCTAATAAAATAGTACCAGCCCGGATGGGATGAACGTTTGTGCGCATTCACGCTGCAAGCACGCATTAAAGTTATACTTGACTGAACGGGAGAATCATATAATGCTAGCCAACAGTGAGCCGCAGTTTAAGAGAGAAATAGTTGTACGGTTACAAGGATAGTAGACGGTTAACAGTCTACTGTCCTTGGTTCGGTTATGCAATCTAACATTAAAATTCAATGCTTAAATGCTATTACTGCTTCTTTATCTATTAAAACGCAGACCCCTCTACATTGTCTAATGTGGCGGACCAAATACATGTTTCAGTAACATTACATATACTAATACTATTATATACCGTGTGTTCAAAAAGTAATTACATAAGGGTTGGCCATGGAAAATAAAATTTCTGTCTTTGCATGCTTTAGAATTTAATAACTGTCATCACTCTGTCAGTGTCACTACAAACTACAAATAACAAATTACAAGCTTAACCTAAAATTTTAAGTAACATCATGTTTTGTTTGTTTAAATTCTAAAGCACGCAAAGACAGAAATTTTATTTTCCATGGCCAACCCTTATGTAATTACTTTTTGAACACATTAAATTTTAATGTAGCACACTCACGCGCATTGACATTAATATAGTGATTATTACAACCTAACTTGAACACGATACAACTGTTTTCGCTTTCTGCTAAATCATGGCATTCAAAATACACTTTCGTGAGTACAAGCTAGGACATTTTACTCAAAATTTGCGTGCTTGGCACACATTTTTCAATTTTTATTTTACAACAAAACACTCCGTAAATTTATAGTATATTACGTACCAAGTAGTACATAAAAGTGAAATTTTACTCGACGAGTCTGGCAAGTTTGAATACGAGCGATAGCGAGCACAGTGACGTACGAGTCAAGTAAAATCACTTTTCTGACGTGGTGCGTATACTATTTTATCGCATTTTTATTAAATTTTGAACATTTATAATAAAAAACTATTTAGCCTTTTTAATTTTGACATTTGTCATTTCAAAAACCAAAAGAAAATAGTAGGCAGATTAAGTAGTATAGCAACATCTGATAGCATTGACTAGAGCAGCTAAAGACCGTAAAAATTTTGCCGAAGTTGTTGCCAACATTCATCAATGAATACGGCACTTTAAGAAGAAGAAGATAGCATTGCCAATAAGGTGAAAGCGTCATAAAAGATATTTAGTCAAGCACAACCAGAAGCAATCGGAGAAGGTAGTTCAGAAATCGTATTGAACCAAGCCAGTTTTCAACAACAGGTTGGCATAGTACGATCAAGCAATGTACCATTTTCCATTTAAATAATTGTGTTTTTAAAATTTATAATAGTAACACCTTGTAAATACACATTGCGTTTTAATGACAGTCACGTTACTATGCAGTAATGGTTGCTATGCTGTAAAGTGGCCCATTACTGTACGATTTTGATAACAGTAATGTGTCACATTACTGTGAAAAATGTGAATAAAATATTTAAATATAAAAATGAGCAAAGCATTTTGCCTGGATTTTCTCGTACTGATATTGCTACTTACCGTATTTGCAAAAGTACGTTTGTACATAGAAACTCAAACTCCGCACAATGTTAAAACGGAAAATGCAACATTTTGAATTATGTAAATCAATACACAGGTAACATAATACAGAATTAATTTTGATATTGGCAAAAAACTGTCAGCGAAATGTCACTTTTGAAGATAGTTCTACGATTTTATGAAACAATTCCAGACGCAACATTAATTTTCAGTACTAACTCGGTATAAGTATTCCATTTTGTTGTTGTACAACTATACCAGCGACCTGCTTCGCCCATTTTTTTTAAATTACATTTTTACTACACTTAACGTTACACCGCGTAATTTGTCGTATCACTTTAGAATGATTTAAACGTGATTAATTATTATTTATGATTACATCATAATAAAATATAACGTAATAACTACTTAGAGATAAATTAAAAGCTATTATTTATTTATTAACTAATTTGTTTAAATTTATATACTCATTTATCTATTTAGTTATCTACCAACATATTTATTAACAAATGTTTTCAGTATGTGAAAATTTAAGAATGTCGTAAACTGTTGCAGTGCAATTAATTTTTATTCATAGAATGAGAAGCGGGAGTACCAAATTATTTGAAGTTTTAAATACGCGCGCACTGCGGCGGCGGAGTCTAGCGCAATAAATGGAGCTACACGATTGGTTGTACATATAGGTATGTATGTTGTAGCTCAGGGTTATTTCAATTCTGGCAACCTATTACCACTCTCTTACCTATATGACCCTAAACTGAGCAGAGCAGGTTTTACCCCGTGATGGTTGACAATCTGTTCAAGGGTGGGAGACTTTTGTTGTAAGTTAAATGGTGTCTTCGACAAATTTTCACATATGAGTTTTATAGGAATATGTCCAGCTTGAAACTTGGTAAGTAAAATTGCCTTCTCACGCCAGTTAAAAAGATATGTTTGCCTACAAGTTCTATTATGTTTTGGTCCCACCCCCAATCTGTTTTTAGACAGATTATGCCTGCCCTTGCTCCCTTTTAATGGTCTGAAATTGCATTATTATGTTAATTTGATACTAGCCAGTGATTCATAGGTCTGTATGCCGATAAAAGCAGTTGGCTTTTCGTTTCTTTTTACTTTATTTACTCTACTTTCATTTACTTGTAAAAATGCTAGACTTTCTATAGAAGTGATTGGTGAACACTTATTGCATATTAATTGTATGATGGAGCTAGTTTATGGGGCTGCTCTGTATTTTGCGTTACTTCATAACATAGATGAAGCATGCTCTATTGCTGAGAATGGTAGAATTTCTTATGTTTTGAAGTTTATAATGAATTTGCATCATGTTGTAGCATAGAGCATGAGTGTCGGCTAGAGCTAGATAGTCGTGCTTGCGGTCATGTTGGAGACCAGGTCAATGCGTGGAACACCAGATCCACCTTCGTGGCAAGCCAAAAGCAACTACGCTGTGAGGCCTCCACCACATCACATGGCTACTCCCATTATGAGACATGGTATGCATAAGTACAAGTAATTCATATTTTTTTGTAAAAAAATTTTGTAAAAATATTGAATATAAATTAACTGTAGTGATGTAGTCATAATAGAATTGTGTGATAAAAGTTTTTCACACACAATGATGGTTCACACATGTTGTTATCACGAACACGGTTTTATAGAAGGTTGTGGTAATTAAGGTTTGAATCTGTATAGCAGGTACAGAAATTTGAATTTATTGTATTATTATTGAATTGTGATTTTAGTTGTTAATATTATTTAACATTTTATGAATGAAATCAGTTTATTTAAAAATTTTAAGTTGATTTTATACCCAATGACTTTTTTAATGATAGTACTTATCGGGTTTTTTATTCCTCGTACAATTTATCACTTATCTGGTAATTCATGGTCTAGTTGTATTATTAAATAGTACTTTAATTCATATCTTGAATCATAAAATGTTGAAAAAAATGAATTTTTTTTTCAAATAAAAAATAGAAACTGCATATAAATACCATAAAATACTGCCAATCACTTTTTTAAAAAGATTTTGGAAGTTACTATCAGGTATATCAAAATTTTTTAATAACCAATCGCTATCGCCTACATTTAAATTTTCTCTTAAAACATTACTGTTGACTATATCTAAGTTTTCTGTAAACAAAAAACTATTTAGGTACATTGAAATGTTTGCACCACCCCTCTAAGCTAATCAGGTGAGAAACACAAACATTAGGCAATCACTATGAGTATATCGAACAGTGTCATGCTATTGTTTTGACAATAATAACTAATATTTTGATAAAAGAAAACCCTGAAACTTGATTGCATCTATTCTAAATTGGCATGTTAGTGCTTTTGGAATCTTTTGTAAAATGGTAACATAAACAAATTTGTTAACCAGAATGTTTACGTTATGTATGTAGGTAATTAATGTTTAAAATGAATACATTATGTCTAAAATAGCTGGAAATTGAATGTTGTCATTATTATCACTGTAAAATGAGTAATTGCTTAGATAAGAGTTTTTACAGTGAAGATAAATTTTAAAGAACTCCTAATCATCTGTTCCTTAATAAAATATAAACAGAATGAGCTTCATTCAAGAAAAGTAAATGTGTCATTAATTTTTACATAACATGAAGTTCTTAATATGTAAGATTTGTGTAATATTTTAGTCTATTGTTACATTGCTGATTTATTCCTATTTGAAATTATTATTTTGTTTCTTCTGTGATCAAATTTTTTTTTATTATCCAGGCAAGGCGAGCCAAGATGATGTTTGTTACGTTGTTGCAAAGTATGATTATGCGGCCCAAGGAGCACAAGAGCTCGACCTACGTAAAAATGAGCGCTATCTTTTATTGGATGACTCTAAACATTGGTGGCGAGTTCAGAATTCACGGAACCAATCTGGATATGTGCCCAGTAATTATGTTAAGAAAGAAAAACCATCACTTTTTGATAGCATCAAAAAGAAGGTTGGTAAAATTAAATCTTCACTAAACATAGTGCTTATTCGAATTAATCTAGGTGAAGAAAGGCTCCGGCTCAAAAACATTACCATCAAACAATTCACCATCTCGAACCGTAGAATCTCCAAATATGGCTAGAAGATTGCCTGCTGACCCCTCTGAAGCTATAGGAGTAGCAGTGGTTAAGTACAATTATCAAGCGCAACAACCTGATGAACTTTCACTTGTTAAAGGATCTCGAATTCTCATTCTTGAGAAAAGTAATGATGGTTAGTGATTTAACTTGAGACAACATCATAGCCTGTAATTTAATAATTGGTAATTTTACAGGTTGGTGGAGAGGTCAAAGTGGAAATGCTGTAGGATGGTTCCCATCAAATTATACCCAAGAGGAAGGTGATGGTGATGATACTTTGCACACATACGCAATGGCCGAAAATGTATTAGACATTGTAGTTGCACTCTACTCATTTTCATCCACAAATGATCAGGAACTTTCATTTGAAAAGGGGGACAGACTGGAAATTTTAGATAGGCCTCCTTCTGATCCTGAATGGTACAAAATTTTCCTAGATTTCAATCTTGAATATTGACATCTCTGTTCGTTAGGTATAAAGCTCGGAATGCTCAAGGTCAGATTGGTTTAGTGCCTCGCAACTATCTGCAAGAATTATCAGAATACTTGACACAACCCTACCAGGAACGCAGACAAGAGCGAACAGATTCAGTGGATAGGCAGCAACAGCAACAACAACAGCCTGATGGAATAGCATCAGATCGACCTCATCTTATTGGCAAACCGTGGTATTATGGCAGCATCACTCGAAATCAGTGCGATAGTATTTTAAATCAACATGGTCATGATGGCGATTTTCTCATTCGTGACAGTGAAACTAACGTAAGTGTTGAAAAATTCATATTTCTTACTATTTTGTCAGAATTTTATTTATTTACAGGTAGGAGATTATTCTGTATCATTGAAAGCACCGGGTCGTAATAAACACTTCAGAGTGCATGTAGAGGGCGCACTATATTGTATAGGTCAACGCAAATTTCACACGTTAGATCAGCTAGTTGATCACTACCAGAGGGCCCCAATTTATACAAACAAGCAAGGTGAAAAGCTTTACCTGGTACGACCGTTACCCAAACCAAGTTAAGTAATGGATAAGAAATAAACTAAGTAATCTAGTTATTGATTGTTATGGCATGTGCTGAAATGATTCTGTAGTGGTATTGATTGTTTTTCTCTAAGCAAATTTTGTGTGCTCATTTATTCAAGTTCCATAATGTGTCACTTTCAGCATATGAAGTAACACTGGCAAGCTAAAATCTGGTCAGAATTTTATTTTAATTTTTTTTTGTACATTTGAATATTTTATTTTAACTTTTTACGTATAGGAATAAATATTAAATTTTCCATTTTTGTGTGTGTCTTTAGCTGTATGTAGGTATAATAGGGAACATTATTATGCATGTGTTTTCTTTTTTTGAGCAGTTTAATTAGAATTGAATTAACGATTTAAGCTCAAATTTGTACCGTATTATGAAAATTTTAATAAAACTAGCAATTTATTAATAAAACACGAGCAACATATAAAGTGAGCGACAACAGATACTAATCATCAACAAAACATGATGAAATAAGAAGAAAGTCTCTTTGTCTCTATTTCTGGACACGAAGCCCAGCCATGCTATAGCCATGTTTGTTTCTTACTTAACTGTTCTCCTACATGTCTCACTTGGGTGGCCTGGTTTCTTTTACCTTGAGGGTTTCAGATCTCAGTTCTCCTCTTGTCTGTTTCTATCTTCATGGTCTCTCTAACGTGTTCTGCCCAGTTGTTCTATAGTGCTTAACATTTGTCCCTGCTTATCTTTAATAGTTGCTTTTTACTTTTTTTTTTCCATTCAACTTCCTTATGTTGGCAAAAACCTCCTTGGCATCACCTCTATTTGCAGCAGTTTGTCTTTTCAGCTATACCTTCTAAATATCTTCGTTATCTTTTTTGATTACTTCTGAAAATCCTCATTTACTCTTCTCTTCTCTCTTTACTTCTTCTCTACTCTTGCTTTGCTCTCATTCGTTTTTACATTTTTAGTTTAGAAAAGTGCGCCCTGTGAGTAATCCATTATATCTTCATAATAAAATGCTGATGATTTGTTGTTGCTAAGGAAGTGTAGTGGGCAAACGGCAACCATCTTAGTTAATATTATAGATGGTTGTGCTGTTGATAAGCTTATATAATATGAATATTATATGTTATTAAAAACTCAAATTTTGTACTCTTGGCGTGCACAAAGACTGATATTTAAGTAAAGTTAGAAATGGCGCAAGTTTGATTTTAAATTAAAGTTTTTATAAAAACAACTATAGTCTAAAGTAAAATCATCATTAGTTTAAAAAAATATATAGTCTTAGATTTACTACAAACATTACAAAAACATATTTGATATGTTAGCTGTAGCAGTGAGCAACAAAAGATACTATTAGACACAGCGTGCTCAATAAATATCGCTTGAACTAGGAAAATATTTAAGCTTTTTGATCAAATACATCATCAAAGTTCCTTCTGTTCTCTTTTGTTTGTATTAAAAAATGTAAAGATGTTTATTTTTTTTAATAGAAAGTTAATTGTTTTACTAAAATTCTAGTTTCCCCTTAAAACAAAAACTGTTGTCAAGAGTAAAGTTTCTGCAAAATTTTACAAAAATAAATAAATTAAAATATATACTTACAGGCGATCAAAAAGTAAGCGAATCTGCATAGGTTATGATGGAGAAAATGTATAGCATAAATTGATAGATGTATAGCAATTGCGGCCTTCTGTTTTAAAATTGGTTGATGTTGAGATATGGCTGCCGCATCACCAAATATTTGATTTTGCAAAAACCACGTATTTATCATGGAATGTGGCGTCATCTAACGGTTTTTGGTAAAAGCAACATTATTAAAAATTGAATTATTGAAATTAGGTAGCCATACTTATCAGTTCACCTAGGAAGTCATTTGGTTGTTCATAAAAACTGAAAGTAAAATGTAATGCTATTTTATTTTACGCCAACCAATCACTAACTTAACCTCAAAGATGACATCTTTTACGCACACGTTTGACACTGTAAGTAGTGCCTCTACTGCGCGCGTAATGTGTTGGAAAACTTCTTATGCAACAGGCTGTATAGATGGGTCAGTCAATATTAATACAGGAGGCTGTGATAGCAATATAACAAATAATAAACTGTCAGATTTGACACGAATTTATTAACTTAGAATGAAGTTTACACAGTAAAAGAAAACGTGTTACATAAATTATTCAAATTGTTTCTCATTATTTTCTAGGTAGAGTCGAACTCTCTTTTCGGTATCCCATTAGGGTCATACGTTTTCTATTTCAAAAATTACGCAGATTCTGTTACTTTTTGATCACTCTTTGTTTTTATGTTACGATGTAGGGTCTTACAGAAATAGTTTCCCATAATTGACACACTGAACCAAATGGAATTTCAATTGTAGTAATTGTAATAAAAACACCATCTTGCTAGTATTATGTAATTTTTATATCTGCAATGTTTTTTTAATATCCCCACTTTCCATTTTTTCTTATAGTTTCTCTTGTTATTAATAAATTATTATTTTAAAATTAGTTTTATTTTTATTTTGCCAATAAATATAAAATTTATCCAAATGTGCTCCTATAAAAATAAAAAACAAACTATGGCTGCTTTTAAAGAACAAAACACTTACCAACTGAACTTTTAAATTCTCTAACTTTGTTGTTTTATAACTTTTGTCTATAAAGAAGATAAAACCATATTAAACAGTGTGAACACATTAATGGCTTTTGCTTTCAAGTGCGCTTTAGTGTCAAATTACTACTTAAGAAATTATGCCACAGGGTTATTCAATTATTAATGGCCGTTGCAGTGTAGATAATTTGATTTTTGCCAGGATAAATTATAGTAAACATAGCCATATCAGTAAGTTTTGGTTCAATTTGTGAAGTACAATATGAAATCGCATAATAAGTATGTAAATGTCAAAAGTGTAGTAACTTTTCTAAAACAAAAAGTTGCCGAAGAGAGTTTATACTGATTGGTGTGTTTTATAAGCATAAGGGATGGAATGATTAAAGATAAGGGTTTTTACTTACGAATAATGCTAATTAAGACTAAAAATGTTTTAACATTTCTACGATAGTGTGTAATTTATGAGTTACGATTTGTTTGATAATAGTTTGTGAATTGAAAGGTTTTGTCTGTATATTTTTATATTTTCTTGAGTATAAAAACTTAAAACTAGGTGTAGGTATGTGATAACTGTTTGAAGAAAATAGTCGGAAATTGTAGCCACTGTATATAAATTACTGTAGCTGTGTAAAAAAAGATTTCGTTTATAAGTATGAAGTGTAGTGACTGTTAATCAAATTTAATTAATCTGAAATTTTTAATTAAATTTGTAATACGAAGCCTAATACATACAGTATTTTTAGGAAAACCTAACGAAGATCATGTACCTATTTTTGTTGGAATTGTGGGAGTCGCAAGCCTGTTTTGTAATTTCTGGTCAATATAAATTTATGCATCAATGAGTAGTGTCAAATTAACAAAAGTAATGAACAATCCAGTCTTAAGTAGTACAAATATTAGTTGGATATTAACTTTATCATCACATTTAGTTCCAAGTGTCGATAAGACTAATCTTTTGATATTAGGCAAACAATTTTAAAATGTAGTCCATAGCTTGCCGTAGTTTTATTCTTATGTTGAAAATTCATATATATGTATAAGTTTTACCATGATAATTATGTTTATCGTAAACTTTCAAGTTTACTATAAATATTTTTAATTTAGACAGAGAATAAACTTCAGATATGTAGTTATAGGTAGAATGGTTAGTGATAG
Organism: Ctenicera cuprea; assembly: GCA_958336395.1. Taxonomy (NCBI): domain Eukaryota; kingdom Metazoa; phylum Arthropoda; class Insecta; order Coleoptera; family Elateridae; genus Ctenicera; species Ctenicera cuprea. The sequence continues at coordinate 43,630,125 of OY284487.1, read as the reverse complement.
AATTTTTAATTTAATTTTTCGCTTTGTGACGAAATCTGTCCTAAAACATGAAAATATATGTATATTGATACATAAAATTTAGTGTGAATATACCAGTCGATTTATTCTCATTATACTCATAATAAATAAACTTTAATACAACAGTTTTGATTTTAATGTTTCATACTTTACAAATTCACAAGCAAATTTGAAGCATTTTAAATTTATATTAAATATAGCTGATGGTTCTGACCATTTCGGTGATTTAGCAGCCAGTTATGAATTTTTTCATTATAAATGTTTTTAAAAAATGCCATCTATAATTTCCTCAAAAATAAAAGCCTGTACTTTTTTAAAGCTAAGCATTTCAAATTTGTTTGTGAGATATTTTAAATGCATGTAATAATAAATAATGTATAGTGTAGATCATTATGTGAATCTTTCTCATAAGAATTTTGAAGAGCTCCTCATCAACATTCTGAAGAAACATTAATAGGCATCAATGTCACAATCAGGGTCAACTGTATCTTGTCGAAACACTTCAACATCAGCTTGGCTGTCGGCATGTAATAATTTTTTCTCTTTACCTGGCTGTAAAAAAGGGTTGAAATTATATTCACCTATTGAATTTTAAAATAGTCTTAAAAATGGAGTCATTTTAACACATGACCTTTTCCACTTTCTTTAATTAACAATTAATGGCCTAATTATTTTTTATATCACCAACCTTAGGATGCATTAAAACAAACGGCAGTTCAGCTGATAGTTCACCTGCAAGAGCACCCAAGTACAACTTAACTTTAACAGCATACGAGACAATGATGCCAAAAGCATCCCGCTGATCGGGTGCAGCAAGCCTAAAAAACTTTTAAGTTAGTTTGAGCAAAGGTTAAAAGAGTGTCCTTACAATGTTGTTGAAGCTAGATTGGTATCTTGACGTTTAAGTTGGCCATCCAAAGCAATTCCTCGACGATCTTTGTTTGATGAAAGAAGTGGTATTAGATAAACAGTTTTTTGCAGGCTCGAACCAGGTTGAATTGGACATCCTTCCCTTAAAATAATATAAAACTGTTAATTGCTTGTAATTTTAATGTATTGATTATATTTGTTACTGTGTCTCAACGCTTGATACGGTAGTGCGATATTGGCCATTTTGGAACAAAACCACATCAACACCTTGCTGAACCATGGCTTTAATTTTTTTAACAACCTTGTTGCTGTTATTTCGGACACAAATATTGATGGCCAGTTTTTCTCCATGATGGTAAAGCTGCCAAGAAGTTAATAAACCTATTAAAAACTTCTAACATAAAACAACAATAGCAAAATAATTGTAAATTGGTTTTCAAGTATTATGGTTAAATAGCTTACATTTTTGAAGCATATACTTACTTGCTTATCCAATGTGACTTCCAATTCTAAGTCTCCAGGACTCAACATGAAATCTTTACGAACAACAGTGCAGGGTTGCCGACCCTGTTTCGATGGAGCATATTGCACTTTACGTATACCCAAAGTAACAGTGCTACGTTTGTGAGATCGATCAGTTTCACTTTCCCCAGCGAATGTTTTTACATAATACTGCACACCACATGGCTGCCCATCTTCATCGTTACCTAAAAATTAAAATTTTCATATTCAGCTTTCTCAGAAAACAACTTTATTTACCTTGCTGTATTGTAACAGAGGCAGGAGCACTTGATGGTAAAATATTTTTTAATTAAGCGGTCCTGCAGTTTTGTAGTATTTTCTTTTTCAGGGGGAGGATAGATTTGTTGAGACCCTAAACACAAATCTTTCTGAAAATTTAGCCCCATCACTTCATCTTCTTCCCGTCCATACCGAAAGCTGCAAATAACTTGGGCGAAAACCTTACGATCTTTGTATTCTTCATCAACCAGTATCACACCATCTTAAAAGAAAATTTTAGGTTCGTTTTTTATAATTGTAAATAAAGTTTACCAACCAATGGGTTCTATTCCTGAAATATGGTCGACAAAATCTCTTTTTGCCAGGAAAAGTGTAATTTTCCCATTGGGTGAAAATTTTTTAAAAACACGAAAATTAAATACCATAGTGATTTTTTGAAAACAAAAATGTAGTGAAGTTGATTAAATGTTGCAAAATGCACATCTATTTATTAAAAAAACATGTGGGAATTCTTTTTATACCTAGCATGCGTTGTTAAGGTTTCCTAATCGCTTAAACCTATTTTGTTTCAGCTGAGTCAGTTTAATCTCGTTTGATGTTTAGAAATAGTATGCATATTCTACGTAATGGCTAAGTGGTCTTCAATTATACTTTGGATAATAGAAGTCGTGTAGATATGAGAAAATTTAATAAAATTTTCTATATTCAGGTTTTCTAGTTGTAAAAATTAGTTGTCACACCAGTTCCATGGAGCTTCCTCGCAAACGTCCTGTTTTCTTTTGTCTGCTACACTCTTTACTTTCCCATACCTTTGATATAGGAAAATATTGATTTCATGAAAATTTTCGAAATCTAGATTTTAACGGAAATACACGTTTTGGGGGCCAAGGAATCCAAAAAAGTGGTTTAAAAAAAATGTCTGTGTGTGGGTGTGTGTGTGTGTGTGTGTGTGTGTGTGTGTGTGTGTGTGTGTGTGTGTGTGTGTGTGTGTGTGTGTGTGTGTGTGTGTGTGTGTGTGTGTGTGTGTGTGTGTGTGTGTGTGTGTGTGTGTGTGTGTGTGTGTGTGTGTGTGTGTGTGTGTGTGTGTGCGTAGGTCGGTATATAATTGTGGGGACATTGATAACAATGTAACCCTACTTGTGTGGACTTCACGAATTATGGGGACATACACGCGTCCCCACAATTTATTTCTGTGTCTAACCTATTCTGTGGGGTCTCCCCACTCTAAAAAGTTGATTTTTAAAAAATGTCCCCGCAATAATGGTTATTTTTTGGTATGTAATTTGCTATGTTTATAACCCTACTTATGTGGACATCTGAAGCATTATATAGTGGCGCCCTCTGGATCAACTTTAACGCGTCTTTACTGCCAATAGTTTTACGTTATTAGTCATGGTTTTGCATGTGCGTTGCATGGTTGGGCTTTGGCACAATATAGGTAAGTTCTATGAACAAGTATCCTTAATTTTCCAAGTATGAATCTGAACCACACATTAAGTACCTATGTAAAATGTTTATTTATTGGTTTGTCAATTTACTGTGTATGTATGTAGGCACTACATCGGATACTATTCGGTTTTATTAACCTACCTATTATTATAATTTTGGTTTACAAGGCGGGGCACCGAAGTTGAATCAAGATTGTTAACACCTATTTATTGGACGGTTTGTGCTTTTTATAAGACAGCAAAAATGTTATTCTCTTTGCGGTGGTTTACAATTATTGGAAAAATCTGTATTGTTTGCCGTTACTTGGTGTAATTGCATGATCAAAAAATTTGAATTGTAATAATAAAATAATTTAATTAACATGCAAATTTCACAAATAAATAATAAAACAGGTGGCACTTCTAGTTGTGCAGAACGCTGAAAGTTGTGACCAAAACTAGAATACAATTGAATATATAAAGGCTTAAGCCCTGTACTTGATACTTTTTCAACGTGCTCACATGGCCACTTCTGGTTTTCGTATAGAAAAAATACTGTATAACAAACAGAAAATTTTATTTAGTTGTTTAATTTATTACGCCGAAACTGATTATCATAGACACCTAGTGTATATTACTTTTTTATAGACAATATTAAGTTCTATGGAAAAACATATCATTGTGATTTAAAATAAAATTACCGATTTGGTCACTTTCGGTTCTCCGATTTGCCTCATATTCAAACATTATGCTACGTTTTAAGTGTAAAACACGTGTGCAACCGTTTAGAAACAATACAAACTGAAAATTTAACTTTTAAATTTTGCAGTTGAGGGCATTGGTTGAGATACCAGGTAATTCGCCTATGCTAATTACCTGCAGTTTTAAATTCCATCATACATATTTAAAATGGCATCGTACAAAGTAGGATGTTATATTGCCGTTCGAAGTTATGAAGGTAAGATTTCAGTTTTATCAATTTTTAGCGAGTTTGTTTCATTTTGTATGCAGTATTTTTTTACTTTAATGAACAAATTAACATTATTTATTACTATCCACAAGCGCGCGGCGCACGAAATTTGACCCAAAACAATAGTACACATATTTTGTTTTAGAACCATTCTATATCGCACAGTGCCTGGAAGCAATTCCGAAAAAATCTAATTCAAGCAAAAAATATAAAATAAAGTGGTTAGATCGTTGCAGTAAAAACAATGAAGGCACTTTATACAACGACAGTTATGAAGACAAGATATTTGTAAAGAACATTATGTGTAAAACAAAAGTAGTTAAGGCAACAAGGTTTCAGGTGCTATTAAGTTTAGCGGAAGAAAAAAATATTCTGTTACTGGAAGGTAACTATCAGGAAGAACATAACGTTGAGACTGCTAGTAACCAGCATGAATTCAAAACAGGACCAACCCACAAATTAGAAGGTAATTCTAATATCATTGCAAAAGGCAGTGTTCCTGAAAATAAAATTACGTGGGATCTCGTAAATATACATTTAGCAGTTAATGAAACACTTAGTCTTCGTAATGGAGATGTAATAAGTATTTCTGAAACACAGAAAAATCATTTAAATGCGTCGTTTGACTGGTATAAAAGTAATGAACTAAAGACCAATAATAAAATGAACAACAGGTGCCAAGAATTTTTGAGATTTTGCACGGTGAATATCCTAATAGTGAAACTATGAAAGACAGAAAATCAGAAGAAATAATTAAAGAATGCTTGCCAGAAATCACCATAAATATTAATCCACAAGGAAGTGAAATTGTAAAGGACAGAAAATCAGGATTAATAACTAAGGAATGCTTGCCAGAAATTCCAGCAGAAATTAGTCTACAAGAAAATAAAACTGTAAAGAAAATCGCTTTTGACATTAGTCCACAAGAAAATAATGACCTCAACTCTTCTATATTAATGGTAAGCCCCGAAAGTCAAGATGAGATAACAGGAGTAAGGCTGAGCAACCGTAATGTCTCTAAAGTATTGGCGAACGAGTTGGGAACTTGTGATATGTTTGAAAGAATTGGTCTGATAGAAAATGAAAGAGAACAGCAGGAAAATACACCAACTTTCGATACAGTCACAAATCAAACAAACATAAAAGATATTCCACAGGACGAAGACATTCAAGGGCAGCACAAACAAATATTTGGATACAGCTTGGAAGAAACGAATATAGATAGAACAACAAATCAAGAAGAACACTCTACTGAGACACAAATACTGAGAAATCTTGATATTAATGTGAAATGTGAAATATCCTATGTACGAGTAGACAAGCGGCCTAAAATAATCATTCATCAGAATGTTATAATTCCCGCAAGTAAAGAACAGGATGAAGCTGCCGATGACCAGATGACGACACCTGTTGTAATACAAGCAGAAATCAAAAATTGTGATACTAACCAAAGAACAGCAATAATTCAAATGCAGCCTAATATTAACCAAACATGGAAAAGCAAAAAAGCAACGATCGATGTTACAAAAACGAATATGTCTAATGAATGTGCACAAACATCTTTGTTCTCAAATCATGTTAAAAACGAATATTTTGATATTTTTCCGCCTACATTGGATTATGCACACACTGAAACATTAACGCGAAACCCCAAGTTAATGCTTGATGGCACTACCAATACCAAAGAAACACTAGTGCCGTCAACGGAAAATACAATTCAGCATTTTGAAAGTTCAGTTTCTATCAAAAGTTCGGTTATGCAACAAACATCAGAATACGCAGAAGCGTTGGTGGATGTTAATGCAATGAATACGTCTCCCGAATGTGCACAAATACCTATGATTTATTGGCTATCACAAGACGCAAATGACGAGTATGTCGCCAATATGGCGCCTCCTTGCAGTTATGTGCCTGATACTGATAAATTATTAGAACGAACTGTAACTCCAGAATACCATAATTTAATGCCGACCACCACAAATGTGACAGAAAACAAAATTGTGCCAAAGGAACACGAAAATCTAGTAGATTCTCAGATCGCTATTTCTCCTGAAGATGGATGTGCATCAAATACCGATCCATACATTTCCTCAGGATCTGACTATGTTCCACCTTCCATCGCCAGTGAGGACTCGGGTGGTGACGCATGGGAAAAAAATGTAAGTGAGATTCAAGAAGTAAAGACAACAAGAAGTATGAAAAAGCAAAAGAACAATAAGAGATATGCTACTTTCTCACCCGTCAAATTCAGTACATCTTCAAGCGAAGAAGAAAATACTAGTGAAATTACAGTTCAGGTCACAAAAAAAAATTCTATTGGCCGCCGTGTATACGACAAAAAACACGCGTGTTATTTCTGCAATAAGTTTGTGTGCAAAATTGCACGACATTTGGAAACTGCTCACTCCTGCGAAACTGAAGTGGCAAAACTTTTAGCCATGTCCCCGAAATCGAATGAGCGAAAAGAAGGTTTCTTATGTATTCTTCGAGCAGGAGATTATTATCACAATATTAAAGTGATGGCTGTGAAAAGTGGAGAACTTATTTTAAGTCGCAGACCGACACAACATGAAAGTCGCAGTCTCTCTTATCATAATTATGGTCCATGCCCTAACTGCTTGGGATATTTTTTATTCCGCAATTTATGGCACCACGTTAAGTATTGCTGCCCAAAAAAAACGCATACAACCGACGATCAGGAGGGGACGGCAGTAGCAAGAAGAGACATCAGAGGTGAAAGTTGTGCATTAATGGGTCCTATGAACAACGAGGTGTCCGAAGAATTTATAAAAGACATATTATCTACTTTCAAATGTGATTTTGTATCAGCAGTCTGCAAAGAAGATGAACTTATTTTAAAATTCGGTGCATTGCTTTTTGAAAAATATTCTCATCATCAGTATGATTTTATTCGACAAAATATGAGGCAATTATCAAGATTACTTATAGAAGCTCGTACAATAAGGAAATCAATAAACAATTTATCCGAAATATTGCTACCAAAAAATTTCGATATACTTATTGAATCAGTTAAATCACTCTGTGTTTCGACAAGAAATGAACAAAGAACCCAACAATACGGCATACCATCGTTGGCTCTAAAGTTGGGTCACAGTCTACGAAAATGTTCACTAATTGCAAGAGGCATAGCCTTACGCAAAGGAGATGTAACAATGAATCGCAACATGGAAGGATTTTTAGACTTGATGAACATCGAATGGCACAGTAAAGTGTCTTCGTCCGCATTAAGAACACTGCGTACAAGAAAACTAAATTCTACGCAGTTGTTACCAATAACCGACGACATAGTAAAATTAAATAAGTACTTGGACTCTTTAATGGAGGAGCTAGTTAAAACCTTAAAGGTATCTGTTACCTTGCAAAATTGGTCGCGACTAGCAGGAGCAACGTTGGGCCGAATTGTTATATTTAATAAACGGAGATCTGGTGAAGCATCGCGAATAACTTTGCAATTTTATGCTTGTCGTCCTAACTGGGCAGAGCAGTGCACGTCCGAACTAAAACAATCTTTAACCCCACTGGAAAGTTCTTTAGCCAATCGTTTAACAATAGTAGAGGTTCCAGGAAAGTCCCGCGCATCTTTTAAAGTTCCTATTCTGCTAACAACCGAAATGAAAACTGCCATAGATACGCTGATCGCCACAAGAGATGTAGCAGGCATAGATTCTAAAAACGTTTATATATTCGCCAGATCAGGACACTCTTTAAGTCACATTAGAGGACACGATTGTCTAAGACAGTTTTGCAGGGAAGCAGATTTGCAGAATCCAAGATTAATCACAAGTACTAAATTGCGTAAATACATAGCAACTGTAGCGCAAGTGTTTGATCTAAAAGACACTGAGTACGACTGGCTGGCGCGACATCTTGGGCACGACATTCGTGTACATCGTGAATTTTATAGGCTACATGAGTCAGCAGTTGAACTAACTAAAGTTAGTAGGATTTTACTAACGCTGGACAAAGGCGAAGCAAATAAATTCAAAGGAAAACCATTGAATGAAATTGGCGTTGAAGGTAGTTTTAAATGTTCGGAGATCTTTACAATATTGGCTATACCATGCAATATTATTTTTAGAACTTCCTAATATTGAAGACAGCGAAGGCAGCGACACCGGAAGCGAAAGCGAAGGAGATGAAGCCGATCAAAACACAGCCAGTGCTCGTTCCCATGCTCCTGCTAAAATAAATGGTAAACTCTTTTAATTAATACAAACTTGCCAAACAAACTAGAGATACACTATTGTTGAGTCATGAATAAAAGAATGAATAAATAACTAAATGAATAGCTACATAGATAGATATATAGTTACAAATTGAGGGTCATGGTGTGGTAGTGCATTCGCTCCTGGTTTTAAAGTTGTAGAGAATGCAATACGCGACTAAGTCGGCCGTGCTCAAGGGGTAGGCAAGTAGGTACTAGTACAGTTAGTGTTTTTCCTCTCAGCCAGGTTACTAGGGTTACTAGGGTAGGACATTATTATTTATACCATCAGTTTCAATTGTATTGTCTTTACAGCAACTCGTCATCAGCCAACAGAGTCAAAACGGAAACAACCACAACAAATCGTTCGTAAGCCCTGGTCAACTCAAGAAAAAGAAGCAGTACTTAGTTTTTTTAAATTGTCAATAAGAAAAGAAACAGTTCCTTCTAAGGCACAAGGCGAAGAATGCATTGCAAAACACAAAGATGTCCTAAAAAATCGTACTTGGAAAGACGTTAAATACTGTGTGTACAATCACATTAATGTAATTAAAAAACAGAAAAAGAAATAAAATGTGTTAAATCGGGAGTTTAAGAAGTACTACCCCAGCAGTATCTTGGGTATATTTTCAAGTTATTAGAATAATCCTTTATTTCGTTTGATTTGACATAGGCGTATGTAAAATGACTTACCTAATCTATTTCATAGTCTACTGTTGTTGACCATAGCATGGAACTTTATAAAAATACGGCAGGAGGCAAATTTTAACATTAAACAACAAGAAGGGGCAAATTAATTAGATCTAATACGTGAAGAATTTTTAAAATGTATAAATATTTTCGTTTAGCACGTTTTTGTTAAGATTTTACAGGATAATGGTAATATCGTAAAATATGTATAAAGTTCAAATAACAAAAGTTGCTTAGAGTTTGAAATATTCGTAGTAAACGAGAAAAATTACGCCATTTTATAGACAATAATACATCAAATCAAACAAAATTTTCATATTTGCAATTAATCTTGAGTTTGATATACGTTTTCTATGTGGATACTAGTTACGTAAGCTTCTATTATTATTTTTTTCAGAAAAGGTTATTGTACCTGCTTTTTACACAGCCCCGATTCTTCATTATTCATTTATTCATTCTAATCTTGCATATGTATATTATAAATTTTGTATTTTCTAATAAATGTCTTATTAATACGGATCTCTTTATTATAGTGCTAATACCATTACTGTATCCTATACAGTCTTTTACACAGGTACTTTTACTTGTAGGTTGTAGTTCAGAAGTTCTCAGGTGGTAAAGAAGGCTAGAATATTGCAGTAATGCGTGCAGTTTACGCGCGATTACACACTGTGTATAAAAACGGCAGTTAGAGTTAGATATCAAAATATTTAAAATAAAATAGACGTTTTTTTCGGAGAAAGTGTTTGCTTTCCTCATTTTTAACTTAAAAGATAATCAATTGGGAGGCAGGCTTTAAAGCCTGGGAGTAATATTTTCAGGACGAATAAGAATATTGTGGTAGAGACCAAAATTACGCAGATTTCGTGAAGTTATTTTACGCTGGATTTTAAGCAACCGAAATTTGCGAGCGGTGATAATGGTATAATATTTCTCTTCTTGGCGACGTTGACTTGTAAATAATTAAATATAATTTATTTTGATTTTGTTTTAACCATCAACACTAGTTATCGTTCGTTAATGACCTTGAAAATAAGCCAAAACGTCACCAAATAATAGTATATTAAAGAACGACTTTCATAAGGCAGGTTTTATTTGTTATATCGACACAATTTATTGGTTCACATTTAAGAAAGATAGTATTAGCTTAGCATACCACTACTAACTTAATTCGTTTTTGTTTGTTTTGTTTAAAACAGCATTTCAAATTTTTTTATTTATATGCAGCAGTCCTATTAGGTACTTTCCAAAAATAAAAAGTGTAAGTCCACACTATTACCACACAATCTATACTGTGGGGACCCCGAAGTGTAAGTCCACACTTTTATTACACAATCTATACTATGGGGACCGTCCACATAATTAGGTTCTATAAAAATCCTATTGAATTTGGTGTGTATCATTATGGCGATTAAAACATATAGTAACTTACATCATTGCGATTCGCGTGCACCGGGTAACTTCGAAGTCCCCATAATTTCAGTTATAGTTGGCGTCCCCACAAGCATTACGGCACCCGGATGTGTGTGTGTGTGTGTGTGTGTGTGTGTGTGTGTGTGTGTGTGTGTGTGTGTGTGTGTGTGTGTGTGTGTGTGTGTGTGTGTGTGTGTGTGTGTGTGTGTGTGTGTGTGTGTGTGTGTGTGTGTGTGTGTGTGTGTGTGTGTGTGTGTGTGTGTGTGTGTGTGTGTGTGTGTGTGTGTGTGTGTGTGTGTGTGTGTGTGTGTGTGTGTGTGTGTGTGTATGTTTCACTATACTAATGGCAACTTGTGTGTGCATATTCGTGGACTGTGGCAACTTCACAAATTATGGCAACTTACACGCGTTGCCATAATTTTAAATCGGATTTATGGCGTCTGTAGCTATTAGAGAGAGGTCAGTATTTGACTAGGGTAGCTTTTTGGCTACGTCTACAGTGATCTATTCTTGTCTTGAACGTAACAATAAAACTGAATTAAATAGGAACATATTTTTAAAACGGTGTGTAAGATACCACAAGTTGGCTTACCCGTCTAAGTTTACACACTAAGAGTTATGGCAACGCAACTACGTATGCATGGTGGCGACATCTTCGCGATTAGTTTGCTGCATGTACATAGTTGCCAAGTTTCTGCGCGCTGCAGCAGTCATGCTTTTCGCGTATTATACATCACCTAAGCTGATTGAGCTTACTTTCTAGGGCGATATGATCGCATGAGCTACGTGCTATTTGCACCATACAAAAAAAGTTCTAGTTTTGGACTGCATAGCACTTTAAGCGCCTTACTTTTATGCCCCGTAAATTTTGCATTTTGATTAATAATATTTATTTTTAGTATTTTATATAAAAAGAAAAAAAATGGGATGGAGAAAGGTAGCCCCTACCATATTAAAATTATCAAAAAATTAAAATCAAATTCTAATTTAGCTATCATTGATGAGCTATACTGCCTGAACAGAAATGTATTGATTAATTAAATAAAAGGGTATTAAATTAAAATTTTTAAAAATTCATAAAAGTCACCACAGTTCAACAAGGCCAATGAGCAAAAACCAAAATTGTAGCCGATTACCAGGTCCATGAGCATACAAAGTTTAAAAGGCGTGTGGGCAGTTTTTGAGCAAAATTTATTTGAAAATATCATTTCGATGGGCCTACTCGTTTTTGAATATTGGAGCGTAAAAGTTAAAATTTAAAAAAAATCGGAGCCCGGCTTCATTTTAAAGCTAGATGGTTCGGTACAAAAGCATTTGATTTGCCCCAATGCTTTCAATCAGATCCCCTATTCAAATTACCAAAATTCTGTATCTGAAAAAAATGTTCCCAAAATCATTTCCAATTTCCGCTCCCGGTTTCGATTTTTTTTTTGCTCTTTTGTGTCGATGAATTTGTTATACCCCGTCATTCCAAAGCGCATCAAAATCGGCCCACCCGTTAGTGTCACACCCACCCACAGACAGACATTTTTTTTAAATCACTGTATTAGGTTCCTGGGGGTCCAAAACATGTATTTCCGTCAAAGTCTTAATTTTGAAAATCTGCATGAAATCAATACTTTCCTATACTGAAAATATAGGAAATTAATATGTATTTTTTTATAAATAAATATGTATTTATAGGAGAATATATTCCTCATACATTCTTTTAGGCTCTAATAGGTAAAATATGTTGGTTCAAATAACACTCGTTTAAATTAGCCGATAATATTTAACTAAACCAAAATTTATTCGAATGTCGAGTGTACCGGCCCTTAATAAATATCAACGATTTTCCTAGATATTACAAATTATCCGTTTTAGAGAAATCTTAATTTAAAAAAAATGGGTGTTGTTGCCAAAGCGGCACTTCCCATTATCTTTAAGATTTCAGTTTCTACTAAAGAAGTTTTGGATTTGGTCATTTGGATAAAAGTTGTTTGGTTGAATGTTTACTTCCTGCTAATATTAACAACAAATATTTTTTTAGTACAGGTTTAGGTTGTTTGATTTTAATGATAAAATCTATATTACCAGAGTTTTATTATAAATTACAATGAAAATCACTAACAATGAACTTTTTCCAACCTTCAAGTGCGGCCATTCAGCACTGGCCACTGACAAATAAAATTGGCGCGTTAGTTCTTAAATGCGATTGGACACAGAAAATCGGGCGCGAAAAGTACCCGTGACATGTGAGAATATAGGATCACATGTTATTGTTATGTCTGGAGTCTGGATCACCGCCGGTCTGCGTACATTGCAGCCAGTTCATGGTAGTGGAAGGAATTGGGAAGTACCGAGTCTTTATAAAACCGCCAAATTAGCATTTATTATAACAGCATTTATTCCCAATGTTCATCGCTACTCTGCGAGTTAAAAGTGTTTTTGTTTAAATTATTGCGGTATTGCAAATAACTTTGGTGACAGGTAAGTAATCATTTTTGTTCTTTTACCGTTACAACCTAGAGAGGATAACTATAAGTGTTTACCTACGCAGCATTATCTAGTACAAGGGCACAGATGTTTTATTTTTTTTTGTTACTTTGGACACTGGTTGGTTTAGCAATCGTAGTATAAAAAAAATAGTAGCAAAATAATGTGTTCGCCCGATATGTTCAAATAAAAATTACGTAAGGGTTGGCCACGGGAAAAAATTACTGGCTTTGCATGCTTTAGAATAACAAAAACAGTGATACAGTGATGACAGTTAATAAATTCTAAAGCATGCACAGGCAGTAATTTTTTCCATGGACAACCCTTAAGTAATTTTTATTTGAAGATACTATGGTATTTACGTAGGTGCAAGCTAGGTATTACAGGCATGCTTAGGGGCTGACCGGAGGGTTTATATAACAAGAATTAACAACTAAACTAAGAATTAACACTAAAGAGATAAATATATGCTGTTTTCCCACATTGCCATTTATATGTACAGGGTGAGTTTTTTTTCATTGTATGTATGGGGACCTTGGAAACTATGAGAGATAGAGAGACGGTCAAATGGGGAAAGCAGTGCAAAATTAAAAGTCTTGTTTATTGCTAATTTATAAATAAAATTATTTGATTCTTCAACAGTTATTAACTTATTTTAACCTTATACGTATTTTTCATGTGATAAAACTGAAAAATGCTTATAATTTTTATTTTAAAAAATAGTTGCTACAAGTTTTATACCACTGAAAAAAGATTAAAAAATATATGGTTTACATTAATAAAAAGACAACTTTATGTTATAACTCAAAAACAAAAAACATTAAAAATTTAATAATTCTTCAAAAGATAATTGCTATACCTACATTTTTTACTGACTATTACACTCACGGTTTTGGGAACTAATCAAATGTACGGAATTTGTGGAAAAAATTGTTTTTTATTGATAAATCTGCTTCCTCAATTTTTTTTCCGGGGGTAGCTGGCTAGTCAAATTTGAGAACTAATTTTTGTCGGGCTAGCTAGCCAATCAAATTTGAGAACTGATAAAAGTTACCCATTTTTTAACTGAGCTCACGGTTTTGAGAACATCAAATTTACGGAATTTGTGGAAGAAAATTGTTTTTAATGATATATATGCTTCGTCAAATTTGAGAACTAATTTTTGCCGGGGCTAGGTAGCCAATCGAATTTAAGAAGAGTTAAATTACCCATTTTTAAGTGATATAAATTTGGGTTCGGCATGGATACTTCAAACCAAACAAAAAATCAAAACACAAACAACAATCACAATAATTTTTTTAAAGTTACTGCATTTCACGTTTACAGTTTGTTCACATAAATTAAGTTTGTTTGTGCAACAGTCATCGATATACCACCAGAGATTTAAATTTTTTAGATAAAATTTGACGATTGTACACATAAGTTTGTTGCTTTTAAGCAATTTTGTTCGTGAAATTGCTAGGCAACAATCTTTCGCACAATATTTAAATTTTTAATTTTGCCGGCAAAATTAAATGCCTAGTGATACTATGTATGAAAAATCTATGGACGTCTGCATTGTACAGGGTCCGGCATAAACAATACCTAACATTTTAAACAATGGCAGTTAGTTTACCCTCACTATATACGTTTGCACCATACCAAACTCATATAAACTGCAGGGTTCCCACTTGGTATAAAAATATATTTGTCATAAAAATATAATAGATTTTTAATAAAATTTAGATGTTTAGGTGTTAACAAAACATGGCGCACTTCCTTTATTTTCTTTATTTATTAAGATAAACAAATGAAATTTGAAGTGTTTAATATACACATAAAATTTGATACAAACAAAATTGTTTGCACTTTTGGTATCACCGGAAATTATATCAAATCTCTTATTTTAAATGGACCACCCTGTATATTTTGTCATATTTGAAATCACAATAAAAAAAATGTAACATTTTTTTGCGCCAATATTATTTTTTGGGCCAAGAGTGCCATGAATCACATTAAATGGTTAATCGAAGTAAAATACTAATTTTAAAATAAAAATCGTAATTCGAACGCTGAGCACTTCCTTGTGTGAGAGGTTAAAGTTAGTAAATTGTTTTTTTTTTAATTTGATTTTTTTAAATAAGCGATATGGGCGCATTATGTTCTTTAAAAAGAGTACTTTGCAGCAATTCGTACACATTTATCGAAAAGCAAATGAATCTGTATCTCATTCTCTTGTCCAAAATTTATTAGAAATTCGTTCTTTCTTCGTTTGTTTTTATTGCAGACACGCGCACGAAATGAAGAAAAATATCGTATTATGAGTATTAAAGGAATTGCTGAAAATTGCTCTTTTCAAAGAACATAGTACGCCAATACGTATATATATATATCTATAATCGTAAAACAGTGCCCCAAAGTTTCAAGCAATTAAATCTAACGATGGCGAAGATATCATTCAGAAGGTGATTTCTTCAGCACACCTTTCTTAGGTAGCGTTTACGGGCAGATGTTTAAAAAGCTTATTTTTCTTATTTTGGATTTTAGATGTCCCGGAATTTATGCCATCCTGTATATTTAGTTCCTTGATTCAAGTTTGTTTTGTTTTGAACTTTTGAAAATGTTGCTGATAAATTTCTTAGTATTTCTACTTCAGTATAGTTTGTTCTGTTTTGAAAATTTAATAATGTACTACTGTTTTCATATAATTAGAACATATTTTGTGTTAATTGATTACTCGTTTATTTCTAGTTAAGAAAATTTTTTTATTCTTAATTAATAAAAGATTTACTGTAATAAAAGTTCGTTTGTAAACCAAGTAAAATTGCCTTATCGTTTTGGGGCAATCATTGAAAAAAACACAAATCATAATAAAATTTTGAAAATGGGAGTGGGAACCCTAAAACTGTTATTGTTTTTGCCGAACCCATGTATGTTAGGTAGTCCGTGATTAAAATATTCATTTAGCGCATATAATTTTCTCAAAAACTGGCAACATGATTGTTTTTAAGTTTCTGGCTTCATAAGAGCTAGAGATGGACTACAATTTGGTTTTGGTCTGAATGCTATAATTTCTCTGTAGCAGCCAGCCTCTATGAAACTTGGAAAATTGTATGAGTAGTTACCCGTTTATTTAATAAACAAGGAACAATAAAACATTCGTGTTTAACCTTAAATTTACTCTTTATCAATAGATCTACCTCCTGTGGAAGAGGATGATGATCCAGGTATTTTAGAAGACGTAGATGTTGAAGATGCAGATGGCGAAGACATAGATTATTAAACACCAGAAATACACAAACCTGATGCAAGTAAAACGGAAACTGTTATTAGTAACAATTTACAACGAACAGAGAAGCCTAGAAAAGGCAGCAAGTCAGGTAAATAAATTTAGTCATTTATGACTGTTAATATATCAAGACGAAGTTAATAATGTTCGTTTTTAGCATCAGCAAGAGGTAAAACTAACTGTGTGAAAACTCCATGGACAGCAGAAGATAAACGATTTGTTTTTGATTTCTTCAAAATCCAAATAAAGAAGGAATTGTTCCTGGGAAAGAGCAGTGTTTGATGTGTCAGCAAAAGCATCCATCATTGCTCAAAAGAAAATAGTCTGCCTTGAAATTTTGTGTAAAAAATCAAATTACAAAAATATCCAAAATGAAATCATAGAAATAATAGTTTTTGGTGATCATAGAATTGGTTTTTTTTCCTTCATTTTTAAGTTGTAGTTTCAGTTTTTTATCCGATTACAAAAATATCCAAAGTGAAATCAAATTAATAATGGTTTTTCGTGATCATAGAATTCCTTTTTTCTTTTTTTTAAGTTTTTTAAGTAATGATACTTTTTGGTGATCATAGAATGTTCTTTTTTTTTTGCTTTTTTAAGTTGCAGTTTCAGCAGGTAATTGACATGCTGGTAGCTGTAAAGATAGGTGCTTATTATTTGTGTTGTTTAATTATACTATGTTAAAATTGTTTGTTTATTCTTTATGTAAAGTATAAATGTAAAATTAATTAACTTGTTGGAAATTTTTTTACATACAATTATAAAGCAATCTTCATTTTTAGGATTTATTTAATGTTTCGCAATAATAATTTAAAAAAGAAACAAAAACCATTTTTATTTATATACCCCAAATATAAAAATGGTTTTTGGTTTTTTAAAATTATTGATAATGGTAAGTTGTTAAAAATGAGAAATTAAAAGTTCACCTACCTGTTTTTATTCAAAAATTACTTTATATTTCAGATGCATATTAACTACGATGTAGTGATTATTTTTTAATTTAAAATTTCTGAAGAAGCCATGTACACGGCGAAACATTAAATAAATCCTAAAAATGAAGATTGTTTATAATTGGCTGTAAAAAATTCCCAACAAGTTAATCAAAAGTTTTCAGCCGTGCAAATATTTTGTTTTAATAAATGTAAAATGTTTTCTATGAGTTAGCCCTATAGGGACAGCAATTGTCAGATGAATGTGGTCAGCGTTTGGCAGCAGGGTTGGACTGGGTTCTAAAATCGGCACGGCTAATGGAGAAACAGGCTACATTTAACGTGAACCTACTGTTTGAATACCTACACGAAACAAATGTATAGTTGTAAGACGCATATTTATTGATAGAAAGTTTAAATTTAGCACTTTTGTGCTTCGAAATATGCCACAAAAAACTTAACGTAACTGCACTCATTTGCAAACAATTTAATGAAATGATATCGAAAAAGTATAAGTAGGCACATTTTTAGGGTCATCTGTTATTCTCTCTAAAACCTGATGCGATTGCAAAAATGATTGTGTAAAACCATCTTTTTTAAAAATAGCGCCTTTATTAAAAAAAAATAATGTAGTCATATTATACATTTTTTAAATAAGAAAAGCAAATTAGAACTTGGATAGATCCAACCCTATGAAAATTCTTTATGGCACCCATAATAAATACTCAAGTTGGTAATGGTCAAAAAGTAATAAAACGTTTCTTTGAAAGTCTAGTTGCATCAACAATTATGAGATAGTGACTTAAAAAATTTATATTTGACATCGTTTAAATAATGGAGTTATAAAAAGAAGCAAACAAAATCGATTTTTAAATTTTTTTGTGTATAACTCAAAAGGATGCAGTTAAGTAAAGTTTTTTTGCAGCATTGTATTAAGCACAAAATTCTACAAAAATTCAAAATTTATACCTACCCTCTATTTCTTTTCTTATAATAAGTGAGATGCTAACGATTGCCCTTGAATTTGAATTACCCTGTATACTTTTATAGCATTTTAAAAAATGCAAACTTAAGTCAATGTAACAATAATTATAATGTATGATCATAAAGGATAAGTAATAAGCTTCTTAAAAAATTAATGATTATTCAGATTTAATGAAAATTAAAGAATATTGCAAATTAACAACACAGCTTTTTTCATGTTAAGTATTTCGTTTTCCGGCCACATAAGTCATTGTCCCCACCGGGCTATGGCTTGATAACACAGCTCAGTCCAAGCCTGTTTGGCATGGGGTAGCTCATGGTTTAGTGTGCTATAATCAATTTCCTGTATATGGTGTTTGAAGTGGTTTTTAATTACAGTAAATAAAGGCAGAGTTTTATTATATGTAGTTTTATTACACATTGTTGCAATTCGTTTTCCCAAACAATTAATTTTAGTTCTTTTATTCGTTTTGGGTGTGCGCTTTCTCCGTTTGTTTTTGTCAGTCCTATAAGAGCCCATTTGTGATCTTCAAGACAAGTTTTTGTAGTCCAAATTTATTTACCGAGTGTTTTAAAACCCTTTTTGCTTAAGATGATAGATTCACTGTACTTTTGTTTTTTTTTATTTCGGTATAGGGAAGTATTGATTTCATGCAGATTTTCGAAATTGAGATTTTGATGGAAATACATGTTTGGTCCCCAGGAACCCAGAAAGGTGATTAAAAAAATGTCTGTGTGTGGGTCTGTTATGCTTATATGTCGCTAATGGGTGGGCTGATTTTGATGTGGTTTGGAATGAGGAGGTATATCAAAAATTCATTGATAAAATAAGCTTTTTAAAACAAATTTCATACCGGAAGCGGAAGTTGCTTTTGTGGTAGCATTTTTTTCAGAAAATTAATTTTGGAAAGTTAAATGGGGGATCTGATGAAAGACCTTAAGACAAATCAAACGCTTTTCTAATGAATTTTCCAGCATCAAAATGGCACTTGCTACAATTTTTAGAAAATTTTGACTTTTAACGCCCCATTACTCTAGAACATGGCACATTGGAATGAAATTTGGTATCATAATAACCCTAATAAAGCACAAAACTCTATATGCAATTTTGGACATCAAAAAAATTGTGTACAAAAAAACAATTTAAAATTTTAGAAATATTCAAAAAAATAATTTCCAAAAATTGCCCACACGTTTTTTTTTAACTTTGTAGGCTCGTAGAGGTGGTGATGGGCTACAATTTAATTTGTTGGTCATTGCTATAATTTTACTGTAACGCCTTCTATGAATTTTTTTAAATTGGAAATTAAAACCCTTTTATTTAATTAATGGGGGACAATACGACAATTCTGTTTAAGTAATAAAACTCCCATCATTGATGGCAAAATCAGAATATAATTTTAATTTTTTGATAATTTATTATTTAGGGGGCCACCTTTCCCCGCCCCTCAATTTTTGACAGAAAAACTAAAGATTTGTTTTTTGATTTACTTTTATGTTTGGCAATCTTTTTCCCAAAAATAAAAAAAAAATTATTTCTCCAAGAACTTCGAAAAATATTGGTTTCCAGTTACAGTACATGGACCGGTTGCTAATAGTTTAGATAAGTTTCATCTGTATCTCGACTTTCGTGCGCATGTCATTGTAGGTGGGGTTTTCATATGTCAAAATGTAGAGGATCACTTGAGTAGCAAGATCACGGTGCTTGCCAAAACAAAAACTGGCACGGACAGCCCCCCTAGAGGGAAAACTGAAAAATGAGCGAAACACCTCGTTGATACTTTCCCATATGTTTTAAATATTCTCACCCCAACAATTGATTAAAATTTACATCTACACCGCCCATAAGAGTCTAAGAGGTCTAACACGCTTTGGCTAGTAGTAGCCCTAGATCCCGTAACACTTCGGTCTTAGGTAGCCGACTGAAATCACGAGTAAGCGGGCATCTTGATTTTCAATAACTCTAGAAGTATTAATTTTAGCAAAAATTACACTTATTAATTTGTATTTAGAATTAAAAAACCTTTCTGATTTGAAAGCCAAAATGCCACGTTGCCATTTAAAAAAGGGTATATTTTACCGTGGCCGCCATATTGAAATTGGAAGCTTAATTTTTTTTCTTTGCAAGTCTATCTTTCTAAATAAAAAAGTTAGCCTATACTAAACACTAAATAACTGAGAAGAAAGGACAAAAAATATTAACTTAGAAAAAAAATTCGAGTTTTTGATTTTTCGTAAAAAGATTTTCCTGGAGTAAACAACACAAGAAATCAATTTTTGTATTTTCTATCGAAAAATTTGGGGGAGGAGGGGGAAGAGTAGCCCCCTTAAATATTAGATTATCAAAAAAATATAAGATTCTGATTTTGCTATTATTGATAAGCTATCTTGCATCAAGAGAAATTGTGTATTGCCCCCCGGTAATTAAATAAAAGAGTACCAATTTTCAAAACTTCACAGAGGGCGTTACAGTGAAATTATAGCAATGAACAAAAAACCAAATTGTAGCAGATTTCCAGCTCTATCGACTTAAGAAGTTTCAAAAAAATGTGTGGACAGTGTTTGAGGAATAATTTTTTGAAAATTCTAAAAATTTTGGAAACCCCTAATTTTTACAGTTTTTATATTTTCAAAAAAAAATTGTCAAATGATTGTACTTATTAAGGGCTATGTAATGCCGTGATAATTTTTTATGGGATATTTCGTTTCTGAGTAATCGAGCATTAAAGTCAACGTTTAAAAAAATTCCTGGAGGGCGTCAGAGTGAAATTTGGAAAAATTTGTGAGAAGCAAGTTTGTAGCTCACTACAAGCTCTATCGGCTCACAAAATTTAAAAAAAAAACGGTGTGAGCAGTTTTTCAACATACCAAAAAAACATGTCTAATGTCCGGTTCCGGTTAAAAACCACCGAGCGCACTACCTGCAACTAAAATACTCTTACATACCAAATTTGATAAAAATCGGTCAAGGGGTTCTGGAGTTACAGAGGTTCGTACGCACCCACCCACAGACATACATTTTTTAAAAATTACTTTTTTTGGAGTTTATGACCCCCCTTATTATTTTGGTTGAAATCTCAACTTCGAAATTTTGCATGAAATCATACCTTTTCATACTTCTGTATGAAGTATGGGAAAGTAAAGAACGCCATTTCTTTTAATGGTTACGTATTTTGTAAGTAGTTATTTACTTTCAATTCTTTTGCTTTTTGTGGCGAATTAAAATTTTTCTAGGGTAAAAACGTGCAGTTAAGGATAAATAAATGCATTACGCCTTATGTGTTATTAAAATTTTTGGTGAGATTATCTCATTTCAACTTTTAACTCTAACTTGGCGTAAGTCCCAAACCCGTAAGAAATTGTCAATTTTATCTCAAGTAATTTTTATGCGGTAATTAATTGTGGTTCTACTTGTGAAAACAGAATTGAACCCCTGCAATCCCTATACTTGCAAGTGACTATGCGCTTCTTTCTGTAGCGTGTAGTTAGTCATTAGCTTAATTTTACTTACATGTTTAGTAGGATTGCGATTAAAAATCGTATTGTTACTTCTAACTGCGTTCGTTTACAGTATGTTAGGTCGCTCACATCTCAAACCAATGATTCGATTTTGATGAAAATTAAAACGTAGAGGTGTAATAAAAATTCTGCGAGAAATAAGCTATTAAGGAAACGCTGAAGCCGGAAGCGGAAGTTAAACAAATTTTTTTTTTCAGAAAATGAATTTTGAAAATAAAAAAATTCATCTTATAGAAGACCTTAAGGTAAATTAAAAGTTTTTTTTTGAAAATTCTTTATCTTTAAAATGGCAGTCGCTACGATTTTGTAAATTTTAACTTACTCTTTACCATATTACTCCAAAACAAGGTGGCAGTTCGAGATGGAGATTAGTACCTTTTTACTTAATGAATGGGGGTCAATAATATATTTCTGTTGATGCAATATAGCTCACCTAATCATCTCATCTAATTTTAATTTTTTGATAATTTAATATTTAGGGGGGCTTCCTTTCCCTTCCCAGCTCAATTTTGACCGACGAATTTGTTTTCTGATTTTCTTATATGTTATACAAAATTAATTTCAGTTTGTAATTACTGTTGCAGGCACCGCTGGTTTTCTTTAATCGCTTGAGGTTTCCAGTGTTATGAGATTTTACGTCACTACTTAACTAGGGTCTAGAAGTTAAGATCAAAAGTGTTTGATAATATAAAACAATGTGATTTTTAAAGTATAGGAAAGTCCAGGCGAAATAATTCGCTCATTTTTTACTTTAATTTTGTCTTCCATACCAGAGAGTAATTTAGGGTTATGTTTATTTAGTGGAAAACGTTTACAGACCAATAATATGTGATTCCTCCCTATTCTACTAATTAGTAAGAATAGTTTGTCTTCGGTTTTGCGTTTTTCTTTAATTTCAATTGGGTTAATATTGTTTTGTTTACGATCTTTTGTAGGTTGTATAATGTAAAAAATTACTGCACTACATAGCAACGCTGCAATTTGAATTGTGGCACCTTTTTCAGACACAAGTATGAAAAGAAATAATTTAGGCATCTTTATACACATAGTTGGAATATCCAAAGTAATGGCACAGATGCCATAATCAAAATGTTAGTATAGAGTTCTACATATGGTGTGTATCAGCAAGAAAATGATACAGATTTAATTCCAAGAGGTAGCGCCACACGCAGTACTATTTATATCAATAGTGCCACAATTGAGGATATAGTTTGAGTTGCCATAAACATTGTGGGGCGTGTATGTGTGTGTGTGTGGGTGTGTGGGTGTGTGTGTGTGTGTGTGTGTGTGTGGGTGGGTGGTTGACGCCCTTACAGGCGAAAGTACTGAACCGATTTTGATGAAATTTTAAATCAAGGGGTATATCGAAAATTGTAGTTCAAGTTAAGCTTTTCAAAATCCTAAATCGGAAACGGAAGTTAAACATGTTTTTTTTGTAGCGTTTTTTCCAAAACAAGGTTTTGAAAATTTAAGCACAGAGTCAGAGAAGAACTTAAGGCAAATCGAAAACTTTTTTACCAAACTCTCTAGCTTCTTCAACATTGCGGCCGCTACAGCTTTTTGAAAATCTCGACTTTAACGCTCATTTACTCAAAAAGTAGGTGTCTGATCGGGATCAGCTACCACTTGCTTGAGAGTTCTTCCTAAGTAGTATACGATGAAATAAAATTAATTGCGAAAACCCGAAAATGATCGCAATAGCGATGCTTCGAAATTTTGAAAATTTTTCAAAAATTGTCTACACGATTTTTTTTTGAGCCGATAGAGCTTGCATTGAACTACTAATATTTAAAGTACCGGGTGATCGTAAAAAAAATGATTCAGAGCAGACTATGACCGAAGTGTTAAAGTTGGCAATACTTAATATAAGCCAATTGCCAAATGTTGACAGCTGTAAAAATTTGATAATTGGCTTATATTAAGTATTGCCAACTTTAACACTTAGATCATGGCCTGCTCTGAATCATGTTTTTTACGATCGCCCGGTTAGGATTCGCTAGAATTTTCAACTATTTTAAAAATTGAGAAAAAAAACAGGTGTTGGTATTACATTTTCAAATTTAAATTAAAAATCCACTTTCTTTTGAATAAATCAATGATAAAAATAAAAAATAGATATGAGGGAAGAAAATATACCAGTAAGAAACGTCAAAAAATAAGAAAAAAAACAGGTCTGTCACGGGATTTGAACTGGGGTCACTAGATTACAAGGTTACACTTTTACCGCTGGACCACATCACCCACCAATTAATAAATAAAATATTAAAAATAACTTACAATGCGCCCTTGCTAATTGTTTTTAAAATGTTAAATATTAGTAATCTTGGTAAAATACTAAATCATGTAACTATGATAATAGCTCAATTCAAAGACAAGACTCACTTGTTTCATTTTATTTGATCTCTCTGTATAACATGCCTTCGAACTCGACAGCCTATTTTAATGCATCTTTGTTTTCAAGTTAGTCATTTTCGTCCGACAAGCGAAGCGAAATTTGTAATTCGCCGAAGCGCTTCGCCGGGCGCTTACCTTGCTTTCGTGAAGTAGTCGCAGCTTCTATGGGTAGAGTTACGGTGCGGAAACCAATTGAACAGGCTATCGCAAATTCAAATTCCCGCTGCTTGTTTTCTTAGAAATCTAATAGTTGCTGAACTGTACAACGTTATAATTATTATAAGTTACACTTTTGCAAATACGGCAACGGCAAGTATTAGTATCAAGATGCATGGATAGCTAATATATATATATATATATTGCTATGATATTTAGAGGTGTTTGATTTGTCTGGAGTATTGTGATTCCTGGAGAGCAGTTTTTGAATTGCTTGCTGCAATTCTATTTGTGATTGGAGTTTTATGAACACTGTAAGGTTTTGATACTCTAACTTTTAAACTCAGGGTTGCGTATTTTTGATATAATTCTTGTTATAAATTCTAATAATTGTTATTTTTCATATGGTTTGTTTTTACTGAAAGAAAAGAAAAACACAACAGATTGATACGAATTTTATTTATGTTAATTGTAATTATAATTTAGTTCAGAATTGTTCAAAAGGTTTAATTTATAAGAAGTTTTAAACTTACTTGATTGTGCATCGATAAATGTCAGGATGGATGTCAGTGTCAATATGACAAACATATAAAAGGGATACTCATGGGCATGAGATTTATGTGTTTGTTAAAAAAATGGGAATCAAAGAAGGAAGAAAAAAATGGAGAATTTGTTTTGGTTAGTTACGGCTGGTCTTGGTAAATAAATACAGAGAATTGAGATTCTCTAAAAGAAAAAAGAGGAAAAACGAGTCTAAAAGCTATATAAAAGTAATTACGAGTATAAAAAAAGAGGATACTAAGTAATTAGCAACGAATTGTGCAAAGTCCAGAAGTATAAAGCGATCCAGAAAGTTTTTTCGTTTGTGATGGTGGTATGACCAAGTTGGAAATAATATAAAACAGAGCAGAAGAAGATCCAGATTAAAGGCGAGTATTTGTGGTACTTGAGAAACCAGCAGAGCGAAATAGAAGTTGGACACTCAGCGTTTTGCTCGAGCGAAGAGTATCCTAGTGGGGAGACGCTAGATAAGTGTTCTATTTTTTAAAAAAGGACGATAGTAATTAGTAAAACTCATTTGATATTTTCGGAAACCACATTTAGAAATTCATTTATTAAATAAAACTTTATTTTGTAAAGTTGATATCGTTGTGTGTGTTTATTTCTATTTAAAATTAATTTAAATAACTTATTTTACAAGCTGAATAACGACCCTGAGAAAGTTAGAAGAGTCTTATAAAAAGTTTAATTTAATTGCGTGAATTGCAGACAGTTTAGGGAATTGTTTTCTAGTAGTCGCAAGACCACGCATATCATTGCAAGATATTGGTGTTTCCACTTTTTAATATTTACATTGTTTTGGGAGGGACCCACAAATGTATTGCCGCGAGAGGGCAGCAGTGAAGGCTTGTCCCTTTGACAGTGTCCCTGAATTTTAACCTTACCCTCCTGAAATGTTCTGACAGTTGACGAGACAATTCGATTCGTTCAAAAAGTAAAATAATAACGAATAATAGCATACTTCGGTGATTTATTAATTAACACACCAATGTAATTCACAAAACTCAATTTATTAGAAGCTTCAGCTTAGTAAAAAGACATACCAACAGAAAATTAAAGACGAGTAAGTACTGTTTTAATTTTAATCAAATATGTATGTAGAATAACAATTAACTAGTAAAAACACAGTTAAGAAGCTGAGAAATACTTATATGAATTATTTTCAGGCAGTTAAAAGAATTGTACTTCCGATCACTGGTGATAATTAATAATCACAACATATAAAATTTCCTTTTGCTGTAATTTAAACAATCAACATCCTTTGTATTCTACGCAGCTACATGTTACAATGGAAAAAGATGGTTTAATTTAAAATTACACTAATGCTAAAACAACTAAAATTTAGCATACTCTAAGAAGATTTCTGAATAGGTATTTCTTTTCAGATCATATTTAACTATGTCTTCTATAATGATTGCAATATTTTTTAGTATTCATAACAACACGAATGAAGGAAAAGTTAAAAGAGCCCCTTTACTTCATTTGAATGAAGTCTGCACAATTTTCGTTTTCCCAAACCAATGGTGTACAGTGTAATTCATAACATGTGGAACGAATTTTTAGTATAGATGCAGAATCTAAATATAATCGAAAAAATTCTCATAAACAAGGGCCTGAAAACCCTTGATTATAGGGTTACAGCTTCTTGAAGATGAACCAGGCTAATCACTTTTTGTAGATAACTTTTGCAGTAATTGCAATCAAATTTTAAAATTTCATATGTGAGCATTCACGTAATTAGTTATTCATGTATTTGTAATAATATTGGTTTGGATAAGAACACTAGAGATGTCTCATACGGGGGGGGGGGGGGGGGGGTCACGTAATATTTTCTTCTACATATTTCAGATTTTAGCATTTTTTGAACTTCTGGATATAAAATGTTATTCTCTATACAAAATTGCCCAACAAAATGTACTCCTGTTGAAAATTTCTAAATCTAACAGTTTTCAAGATAATACCATGCTTTTCTAAAATTAAATTGCCATGAAGGTCTAATAAGTGTTTTCTTCATATGATAGAATAGAATAGTTTACACAAAACTGTGAGAGTAAATTCTATAAACATGCGTCCATAGAAGCTGCTTATGAAATTAAACCTATGGAAGAGGTAATACTGTTCCTACTTCTGTAGACTGCAACTTGCCTGGTAACAAAGCGTTTTTGCGCAAATATTTATAGGAACTTTTTATTATTTTCAGATTCTTAATCTGTACTGAAAGTGCATCCCAACATGTTATCAATCATCCTGTGTGCATTGCCACATATAACCACAAAAATATGCAGTGATTCCTCAACTGCAACTTGTATGTCACCATCCCAGTGGCAGAATTACCAGGTCGAGGGCCCCGTGTTATGATTTCCTTGTCGACGTGCCATCATAGTAGGACAACGACAAATATAATAGTGACTACTTGTTCAGTGAAAGCTGAATTTGTATTTATTTAAAGCGTTCAGATATGCAGTAATGTATGGTTTATGATTTAATTATAATTTTTTACAGACGTGCAAAACGCATTAATTGTTTTATAATGTAAAAGATTTTTTTAATAAATTTATGTTTATATCAAGTATATTTTATTGGAATGCTAGTCTAATGCTTAAATTAAGATGATAAAAAAAAAGTATTAAATTAGTTAATGTAGATTTTAATGTTTTCATGTGTTTTACGTATTTCATGTGTTTTAATCCTGGTTTATACAAGCTACCCTTAGATATTTAAATCTTAGGTTAGAGATGAATATTATACTGTGTTTATTGTGATCTGTATAATAGGCAGGAGTCCTTCTGAAATTTTGTAAGATAATCGCTATTCGCACACAAGTAAATAATAAACTTTTGAAGTACTTAAAATACTTGTTTTTATTACTAATTATAATGTTAAAGAGATGCACTATGTCTAGAGTGACTGTCCGCATAGATTTTGTCAATACAGTACAATTTTAATGTATTATTATGTACTGATTTTTGTTTCTATTCTATTTTTAATGTTTTAAAGTACGTTTATCATATTGTGCTTATGCGGTTTGTATGTTACACAATTACAATATGTGCAGGTAGATGGTACCCTCGTAGGCAACTGTTAACCGAAACGACATTAAAGCGCTGCATTAATTCTGGGATAAAATTGCGCAGTTACTTTGTTGTCTTCTAATTCGATTACATCTTTATACTTTACTACTGCTATTGCCTACTTTCACTACATAATTGCAATAAAAATTAGTACCTACTCTATAGTATTTAAGGAAATATGTAGAGTAAGCAATAAAGTATGATTCCTATGGGTTAATTGTTAATTTTTTTTCATGTTTCTTTTTTTAATTACAATGCCTTACAGTCATGCCATTCTATAACTACATAAACTGTAGCATTCCACCATGACCCATCCACATAATAAACATCAAATCGGGCGCATCAAATTGCTTTACAGAATCAATTTTGTGTTTTCATGTTTTTGCTTTGCAATAAGCCTTTTGGTGGGGGTCTTATCGTCAAAACTGAGTGCATTGAAATCTGTTTTTTTTCGAATTTCCCAAGAAAATTAAAACCAAGTTTTACCGCTTCCTCGCATTAACGATCGTTTTCCCGGAGTTGAACTCCATAACTACAGTGCTCGCTACAGTGATAATCAGTGTGAAGATATAAATTTTCAGGCTATAATAAATATTAACCTTTTCAATATTGCAATAAATAATGAATTATAGGAAAATATGATCGAGAATAATTGTCACTATAATGTTCTTATAATTCTTGAGTTATGACAGTATAATATCACAGTATAAACGAAGTCAGGGTAGAATAGCATTGCGTGCGGATTTCAAATTTGACGCGCAAACGTCATTTTTTAGTAACCTATGGTCTGCTGCGCCATCTCTCCGCAAAACATTTCGTGACGCCCATATCAAACTCGAGTGACAACACCATACCTTCCAGTCATCTTGATTAGTATCTAGTATTGGCTACAATTTGTTTTGTTTTTTTGAAAGCTATAATTTCACTGTGGCGCTTTCTATGAATTTGGATGGATGGATGGTATGGAAGGTTATAATTATTAAATTACACCTTTGCAAACACGATAGGTTTTATTATGGGAAAGTCCACTCGAAGTCTACATTTCAGCTTTTTCTTATTACCTGATTAAATTTAATGCATTTTTACTTTTCATCAGTTTAAACTCCAACCAACTATTTTTAGTGAAACCTCGTTTCAATTTTTGGTTTTGTTGAATTTTAAATTATACCAATCTGTTGAAATCTCAAAATCGATTTTTTGCTTTGCTTACATCTGCGGGACTTGTTGTGATGGTTGCTCACTTAAACTGTGTAGACAATTAATCAAAATTAAATCTTCAGTTTTTTCGTGGTAGCAAGTTGCTTTTAGGGTAATTTTGTATTCTCTGTTTGAAAACAAAAGAAAATTATGGCGAGCGTAAAGAGGGGTAATAGGGATATCCTGCGCATGCAGATCGTTTATTTAGTAGCTGTAAATAAATTTTTTTTTCAAGTTTGCTAATATTTGAGAACCACGTACACTAACCCCCATTTTTGGTACATTCTATAAATTGTTTATGTTTACTCAGTGATGTAATGAAGACTGGTGTTTCAACTCCCACTATTTGTACATATAAAAAATTCATCTTTCGAGTTTGACAATCTTAGGGCTCTTTATAAGATTTGCGCATAGATGGCGCTCTTAAAACTTCAAATTTAAGGTATATTACCCTACCCATTTCCGGAATTAGAGTCAGAGCGGCGACGCAAAATTCCGGAAATGGGTAGAGTAGTATTGTACATCTTTAGGTTTCAGTATTAGTTTGATTTGTAAATTCCTGACGATGACCGTGAAGGTTGAAACTTAAGTCGAGAAAATAAATACCAACAAATTGTGAAACAATTACCAAGAGTTTTATTTTATTAATAATTTATTAATTTTTTAATAGTTAAATATTAATTTTGTTCTTACTTTTATTAACGAAATATGCCAGTAAGTGAAACATTTATTCAGCATTTTTACGTAATGTTTATATTGTAGTTATTTCTGTGGTAGTTTTTAGTTGGTAAAAAAGGCACAATCCACAAAATACCAACAACCAACAATATGGGACAAACAAGTCACCACAATAAGCTGGTTTTATCACAGATAAAGAGAGAGTTATAGATGGCGGACTCCCTCAGTAAAAGTGGGGACCCGTTGTACAGCGCCATCTTAAGGAAATGTACATCAACTACGTGTAAGGAGATAACAAAACTGTATAGGACACTGTCAATAATGTTAGGTAACTGAAATAAAGCGGGTAATTTGAATTGCGTATTTAGCTGATTTATGACGATTTATTAAAGTGCATTGATAACAATAACAGATTTTTCATGAAAAATCAGTCAATGTCATCAAGGTACTGTAATATTATCTACAATTAACAAAATTAATAAGATTTAAATTCTTTCAGTAACAGTTTTATTGTTATTACTGAGAGTTACTTACAAGTACAATTATTATATTCTACTGCCTACAAAATTAAACATTTAAACAATATTTTATAGTATTGATTACCCCCAATTACCACCTTTCAGACTTTATTTTAGATTACATTTACAAACCTAAAGTAGAATAATTATTTTTTATGGCAGAATAGATATGATTGGTACTACTTGGAAAATAATTAGAACTTGACAAATGTTCTGCATTTTGAGTTAACATATTCATCATCATCATCATCATCTGACATGGAGCTGACTCGAGGGTCGATCGGGCAAATATTTTGTTGCACAAATTAATATCATATTTGACATTTAAATGGTTTTAGGTTATATTTAAGTTTAAAAATGACAGAGCAGCATGATGAGACAAAATTCGCCCTATGTGTTACACCTCCTCACAACCTGCCTAAATTGTAAATGTTTCGAAACACATGATATAATAATAATAATAATAATATTTATCGTGGTACTACTAGACTACCACTACAAATCAGCAGTAATACATATACATTTTCGACTCAGAATTTATGACCAACATTGCCCTGTATAAAATAATAATAAAAAAAATAATATAGGCGAGATTCAGTTCTAGGTAAAAATCTACTCCTGCTCTGCCACCTAACCTTGATTATTGAAATGTAAATAATAATTTTATTAACTATAACTAAAAAAATGGTTAGATATAGAAAATTGATTGTGCAATACATTATAAACTAAAAATAAAATAAAACTGCACTGCTATCTAAAACACTAAAAAATTAAATTAAAACGTCATTATATCGTAAAACAGGTTACTGCTTCCAAAAGAATAAATAGTAGATTGTTCTACAAGTTAAGAAAAGTGACATTTTTCCAGCGAGTGTAATGGTTTGATTCACAAGCGAGCGAGTGGATTAATTTTACAGGAGCATGAAAACTCACTTTTTCTAATGTGTTGAACACGCTATTTTTCGTGTACTCAATCAAAATATTCGAATTTTAAAATATAAAGTTAATAATCAATTTAAAAATAATTTTGATCAGAGTATGTAAGAGTAACATTCACATAACAACCACAGTAAAGAAATAATAAAAAGTCAAGAGATCACCGGCTACGCACACGTATCTAACTGGAAAAGAGTTGCTAACAAGAAATGTATCACATTTCTTCACTGTTTTCTATCAAACAAAATGGCTCATTACCATTCAGTACATGAAAAACTAACTTGCTTACTCAACAATGCTGACAACAACCTTTTTACGTAATCGTCGTGTTTCATATTTACGTAAAGCCAAAAGTTTTATAGGGTCTCCGCTTTCTCTAACTCCTCTTAAATCTTTTCCAGTAAGAATTTTATTAATAATAGCTATACACCTAAATAAAACTATATCTATTGTAAACCTAACAAAAATATCCACATTTTTTTGGTGTTTTGAGCAAAACAATGTGGATATTTCCAGCTTACATTTTTCTAAAACCATACTAACTAATTTTGTTTTTAAATTATAAGAAGTTATAAATCGCGGCAAGCTATCAACAATTACTTTTGTAGAGCTTTTAAATGCAGATGAAAAATTAGCTGAAGGATGAATTAATTTTCTACCAACATACTGCCTTTTTCTAATTAATACATTTTCAGGTAATTTTTCAGCTGCACTTACTCTATCCTTACAATCGGCGCAGATGGAAACACATTTAAATATTTTTCGTGCCACATAACCAGCTACATACGCATAAGCACAATCACCATAGAAAGAAGATTTACTTTCGACGTTTGACAAGGGATATACAGGCTCAAATACTACATCATCTTTTTCAATAAAACTTCGTAACGTGTCAAGAGCACCAACAGAATCATCCACCTCACAGTTTGCACCAGCGGAGTGAGGCGATACAAAATTGTTAACTAAAAGAGATTTACTGGAACTAATGAAGGACGAACAAGTAGGATTGGTGTTTCTCACTCCGTGGCTGCGAATACATGAAAAATAATTTTCAACAGGATCCTGGTTTAAATTCCTTGGAACAAGGAATTGAAATCCTTTCCTTTGAAGACCATTCCATAAGTATATCAAACCACGTAGTGAGAAAATCCAGTTTTTTAAGGAAGGTGTGACTTTCTTATTGGATTTTGAATCGATGAAGTACATAGAATTTAAAACAGGAAAACAGGAATTCCAAAAGGATACATGATTGGACCTAGCTGTTATCGCACTGCGAAGGTCTTTACCCTGAGGTGAATTTATCGAGGTGCCATTGACACTGTCAAAAAGTCTATCAAAAAACATGAGTAGTTCTGATGTGTCCTTTGCTTTGGGATCTATAGTCCCTTCAGAATTAGAGGGCAGTTTAGAACTAAACTCAGCAAAAATGCTTAACGTTATAGCCACAGACTGGCTAAAAACTTGGGTACAATTTTTAACTTTCATTTTTTTAATTTTGTCAGGGTAAACATGTTCATCTGTTAGTTTGTAGCAAGCATTAAACAGACCCCTATTTCTTTGAATTTCATATAGTTGTACTATATGTGACCAAGAAGCAACTTTTTTTACACCGTCAATGGTGAAATGTAAATCTTTACTTAGTAGACCGTTCCGAATTCCTTTCATTAAATGCGGAAAATCATATAAATGGAGTATTTCAGACTCCCCTATCAAATATCCTTGATATCTGTTATCCCGATTGGATTTTATACAGAACTCGTTGGTGTCTCTAAGTAAAGAATTTACAACCGCTTGATTAGTTGGTCCTTGGTCACTGATAGTTGCAACTACATTGAGACCAACAAGCTTTACTTGCAGAAGAACATCCTTTAGTATTCGCTTTAAATCTGCAGTAGAAGTGGTGCCTTCACAGAAAGTAAAACAAACTGGTTGCTTCCACTTTCTGCAAATGCCCCTCACCATAAATACTAAAGCATGATCTGCAAATAAAGCATGTCTATGTGCACCACCATGATCTACAAAACCCTGAATCACATCTAACTTTTGGTTATACTGTAGTCCGCATGCCAATGAAACTTCATCGAACAGGAGGACACAATATTTATCAAGAGCTTTCATTCGAGCCACTGAATGTCTCAAGTGTTCAAAAATGTGGTGATTGATACCACAACCAAAGGGAATTTTATTTAACATACTGGTTATTGTTTTGTGTGAAGGCAAACTAAAAAATTTGATAAATATCTATATCCCTTGCCACTTTGTTTATACAAAGATAAAGCAAAGATTTTGTCATCTAAAGTAAATCTTCTACCCCTAGGTTTATGTTTCTGTGTACGCTGCTGTGACAAGAAAAATTTTAAAGTTGTTTCATTTACATCTTTTAATAAAGTAAGGGTAATCCTGCTTCGACGAAGTAATTGCAGTTGCTTACGCATTAATAAGTTCTTGGATTTAATTTTAGTTGCAGCCCTTTTTAATCTCGAAACTTCTCTGTGCAAGATTTTCTCGTTTGGTGTCCAAGTTCTACCAGTTCTTGGCTTAGCGAGGATCTTTTTCTTTTTTGAGCCTAAAAAGCAAGTTCCATAAGTTTCAAAGAAAAATAAACAATTGAAATAGATTACCGAGTATTGCTGTTGTGCTCTCACGAACCTCTATGGATAAATCAGGTGTTGCAGTAGACTATGAAGGTATCTCAGTCTCGTACATACCTGGATGTAGAAAATTTTATATAAAACACTAACAAATATATGGTGCATTGTCTTACCCTGTCTGCTTTCTGTCTCGGTCAATTGTCGTTTAGCACCTCGGTATTGTTTTGGCGGGGCCTGTCGCAATACACTCAGCTTACTAGGGCTGCTCTCACTTGACGTAGATGGCAAAGATTCGTCAAACTTTGCAATTATTTCTACAAATACAAACAATTATTTTCCATAACAGTTAATATCTAAGTATTTAATAACATACCCCTCACTTTTTTCGGAGTCTCAAATTTATGTTGTTCCGGATAACAAAAGCAATTTTCAATGGTTGAATCTCCATGAAATTCTGAAACATGTTTCGTAAGCCACAACTTGGAAAGCAAAATATATATGAACTACACACCTGGCATATTAATAGTTGGCAGAGCATATCTTAACAATTTGCCATCTGCATCTTTGCACATATTCGAAAAATGTGTCAGGCAAACAACGTAGCCACTTAAAGTACCTTTATCAGCAATTAAATGCTGTAACTTTAGGCTTCCTATTCGTTGAAGCCATATTTCTCGAACAGATATTTCTGTAGGAATAGCGTGTCTTGGAGCGTCCTTATTATTACATCCAGGTACACAACACGGTTTTATCCTGGCAGCACTCATTATTCTTAAATCTCGGGTTTTTAATATATAACGCAAAGAATTTAATTTAAACCAAAATGTGGCAACAAGAAAGACGGAAGACGGCATAAAACAAAAATAACGGAATATGACTAATATGAGTCGTACCGAGTCTGCGCAACATTTCAAATAGCATTACGTGAAAACCGAACTCAACAAAGAATAGGCTGTCTCTATTTAGCACGCATACCTCCTGCCATCTATAAAATTGTAACATAACTAATAGCATGTCCCCACTTAGCTTATCCCAGTTACTACCCCCTGGGTTTTATAGCGCAAAGTCCAAAAGGAAACTGTATTAATAATAGTTACTAGAATAATAGCATCTTAATTTATGATAATAGGTAAGTGAAATTAAATTTATATGATCTTCTTCTTCGTCTTCTGCAGGGATTAGACCCATTCGATCTGTTCCGGCATACCTTGATCTGACCATCTTTTCTTTGGTCTTCCTGTTGATCTTCTTCCTTTAGCTTTATAATTCATCGCTCTGAGCGGGAGCCTATCCTCTTCCATTCGTAATAAGTGTTGCGTCCACTTTTGTCTTTTTTGTGTTATTATGTCATTCAGTGTTTCTGTTTTTAAGTTAGTTCTAATGTCCACATTTATTTTCCGGTTTAGTAGAGTAACATTCTCAACCGCTATAAGAAAACGCATTTCGAATGTTTGGATTCGCCTTTCATCATTCTTCGTCAACGTCCAGGTCTCGGATCCATATAGAAACATTGGTAGTGACATGACTTTATAGAATTTCATCATTGTACAGCATGTGCCACCTAACCTTGCAAATTTTAGTGGGCTTTGATTCGGCTACTTACGCTTTGTTTCGTCGGTAGTCGTAACTTAAACTAGCTCTAATTGGCTGTTGGACAGTGTGGTACACTCTACTAAAAAGTGAAAGTCAATTTATTTATGGTTTACGAAAAATTGTGGATTTTTTGACAAATTAAAAGGTCGTGCGCCATAAGGTTAGAAACAGTTTGCTTTGAGGAGGGATTAACGATAATTTAGGTTACGTATAAAAAATACAGCAAAGAAACTAGAAATGTAATAAAAAACCTTGCTTTTGCTTGAGAGTGTAACGGCTTCTCGCCTTTTAAACTTATCGTCATTTTTTTTGCAAGGTTAAATGGCACTTGCTGTATCTTTGCTTGTTTTGTTTTTCAGCGTTCTTTTTATGGTTTCATTCATTTGATTGATTCTCGCTATCTTGATGTTCAGATCTCTTCCTGTTTTGTATGTAATGTTACAACCTAAATATTGGAAGTCCGTTATTTGTCCGACTGCTGAATTATTTATTACAATTTTGGATCGTACGGGGTCTAATCCTTTGAATGCCATACATTTAGTCTTCTTCGTGGAGATATTTAGATTATAGTTTCTAGCGATTTCATTTAGGTAATGTGTTGCTCGTTGTAATGTATCCTCTTTGTGCCTTATTATTACATGATCATCTGCGTACAGCATCGTTGTCAGGGGCGGACTGGCCTACCGGGATACCGGGAAAAATCCCGGTGGGCCGATGCATTTTGGGCCGGTTTATTAAAGAAAGAAAGAAAGAAATTGAATATAATAATGTAACCATTATAGAAATTATTTTTATACTAAGTCGGGCCGTACACACACTGGACCGGCCATTACGTTTAATTTTTTGCGGTTGCAAAAGAAAAATAGTAAAACGTTAAAATAACAGTTCTGGCCCAACAGCTCTGCTTGCGGCTTAATAAAATAGAACACTCGTAAATAATATCCACAACCATTCCACGTACTTAAGTTGGGACGGTTGTTTCCAATACAATAATACTATTGTGGCACTGTGCCTTGGACATAATATAATGTTACGTATTCTACGAATTTCATGTAATTCGGAGCTTAATTTATGAGGCCGGCCGATCGCAGTGTTTGGTTTGTTTATACTACAAGCACAAACATAATCATACCACTGTTTTGCCTAACGTTTTAGGTATTTTAAAATTGTTTTACTTCAGTTTCAGTCCCTTTTACCAATGCGTTTGAATCACATCGGCCGGCCCCAACAAATAAATACTCGTATAATATTTACTTAAAATTATTAGGTTAAAAAGACAAAGTTGTTAGTTTTTAATTTAGTGCTAGTTTTGTGCATTTAAAGTGCGTTTATTAAACAATATTTTTTAGTGTCGTTAGTTTATATAATTAAATAATTAATAATAAGATGAAAAAGGCTAAAGGGGGCGCAGAAAAACTTCGCGAAAAGAAAAGAAAATTATTAGCAAAAGATGCTAAAAAATCTGTGAAAATTTCCAAATATTTTCAGCAAACTACAGAAACAGAGACTCTGACTTTCTCACAATCACCACAACCATCTACCTCCTTTCAATTTGTTGAAGAGGAAATAGAAGAAATTGTAGACACAGTAACAGCTCCAACCTCAATTTCGTCAACAATTATAGTGCCAGAAAATGAACCGATTGATGAGGAAGAAGAAGTGAAGGAATCGTTAAACATTTTTGTTAGGCCTGCTATTACAGATATAGCTCTATTTTTCAAATTGCATCCCAAGCAGCCGTCTTCATTCACTAATCTTCCTTTTACAAAAAAAGTATTCCACAAAGAAAAAGGTCAAGACCGATGTTGGCTCAGTTATAATGAATTAAATTGTAAATTATATTGCTCTGTTTGCCTAGCGTTTGCAAAAACAAACGAAAGTAATTCATTTATTGAGGGAATGAGTGATTGGAAACATGTGCATCAAAGAATCAAGGAACATGAAGGTAGTAAAATGCATGCCCACTGTAGCTTATTTTCTATACTTGCACGAGCAAGATATTAATACCATGTTATTTTTAAAACAAAAGACCATCAGAAAAGACCAAGTCAAAAAGAAACGTCAAATTTTAGAAAGAGTGGTAGACATAGTAAAATTTATTGGAAAACGCGGCTTAAGTTTTCGGGGAACACAATTTGAGGCTGCATATACATTAGATGATTCAAAACTTGACCATGGTAATTTTTTAGAACTTATTATATTAATAAGTAAATATGATGTAGTATTAAAAGAACATTTAGATACTATAATTAATAAAAGCAAAATTGCTCATGAAGCGGGTAAAAGAGGACGAGGAAATCTATTATCCTTGTTATCAAAAAAAAACGGTAGTCGTAGTAATACAATCAATTGGTTCATTGATTAAAAAAGAAATTTGTGGCCAAATTCAAAATGCAGGTATGTATGTATTCAGTAGAACTTGATACAACCCAAGATGTTTCGGTGAAAGATCAATGCAGTGTTGTTATAAGATATGTTTTTGACGGTAAAATTAATGAAAAAGTAATTGCCGTCGTAAACTGCGAAAGTTCAACTGGCCAAAGTTTTTTAAAACTTTAAAAAAATGTTTTATTTCTTAATAATTTAGATATACAGCAATGCATAGCAAATGCAACTGACGGTGCAGCAAATATGTCAGGTCAGTTTAATGGTTTTACTGCTTGGTTAAGTAATATTTTGCCGCAACAAATTCACGTTTGGTGTTACAGCCATGTTCTTAATTTAGTACTTTGTGATGCCACAAAAGATCCAATTGCAGCAGCTTCGTTTTTTTCTTTACTTAATTCGTTAGCTGTATTTTTCAAAGAATCTTACAAACGAATGAATATTTGGCTAGATGTCGAAAAAAGGAAAAAATTGCAAATTATTGGCGAAACAAGGTGGTGGGCGAAAGAAGTGGCTTTAAGAAGAATTTTTGGTTCGTTTGGAGAATACAGTGATTCCCTATTTGTTGACATAATTATTGTACTTAGCACAATTATAGATAAACAAGAAATGAACTCTGAAATTCGATCAAAAGCGCAAAATTTTAGAGATTCTCTTTTAAAATATGAAACAATATTAGTGGCACATATTTACTTACGAATTTTTAGCCACACTACACCTTTATCCAATTACTTACAAACAAGTGGATTAGATCTACTCAAATGTCATCAATTAGTATCAGAGACTTTAAAACAATTAAGAGATATTCAAAGAGATGTCAACACAATAATAACCGTGGCAAAGTCATTTATAACACGAGCTTCTAATGAATTGCAACAAAGAAATATAGACGATATAGAAATTCAAAATGCGTTTCCAACTAAAAGAATTCGTTTTAAAACAAGAATGGCGTCAGAAACAACACGTGATACTCCTATAACTGATGCAAACCAACATTTTACAGTAACTGTCCACAACGTGATTTTGGATAAAATAATTGAAAGTATGACAACTAGATTTGAAAAAAATGGTGAATTATATATGGACCTAAGTTTCCTGTCGCCTAGTAATTTTAAAGAAATCGCTGAAAATGGAATTCCTGAAAACGCTCTTCAATGTTTAAGCGAAAAATTGATTAAATTTGATGACCGAGTCACTAAAAGTAATTTATCTCAAGAGTTAATTGATTTTGCGAGTAAATGGGACAGATTAAAAAATTCGATAACTGAAGAATATTCTTTATTTGAACGGAACTTGGATTTTGATTAATTCGAAGAAGAGAAAGAACAAAAAGAAAAAAGTGCGGATAAACTGACAACTTGCAAAAACTGTAAAAATTGTGCAATTTGCTGCTACTAATTACTGTACAAATTTAATTTATTTAGTGAATCGTACAGCATGCTATCATTGGCATATAAATATTT
Organism: Ctenicera cuprea; assembly: GCA_958336395.1. Lineage (NCBI taxonomy): Eukaryota > Metazoa > Arthropoda > Insecta > Coleoptera > Elateridae > Ctenicera > Ctenicera cuprea. The sequence continues at coordinate 43,591,053 of OY284487.1, read as the reverse complement.
ATTGACAATTCCAATTACCCAAGTGTCTTGCGAACGGTCCTTCTCTAAATTAAAATTTATTAAAAATCGACTGAAAAGTACATTATCAAATGACAATTTGGAATCATTTATGTTAATGGCATGTGAAAAAGATGTTTTCAACAATATTGACTGTGATTCCATTATAGACAAAGTTGCCGAAAAGACTGATTGATTACGAAAGGAACTTTTGGTTTGATTTGCCGTGTTCACCATTTCTGTACTTTATTTATGTAAGTACCTTAGAACTTAAAATTATAATTTTATGTTCAAGCATGTGTCATAAGTTCATAATTTTTCGTATTTTTTTTCAACTTGTGCCATGATCCATATCAAGTTAAATTATTTGTAAGTGAGATTTGCTTTAAATGCATTCTTCGTAGCCACGCTACTTTCTTCAAAAAAATTTTCGGCTGGGCCGGCCGGTTCGCCAATTTCCCGGTCGCAAATAAGCCCCCAGTCCGCCCCTGATCGTTGTCAGTTTATTAACAGCTAAGTCAGAGAATTCAGCTACTTTTGTTTTCCATTCTCTAATTACTTCGTCAATGTACAGGTTAAATAAGCTGGGTGATAAGCTTCAACCTTGGCGTACTCCTGAATTTATATTAATGTTTTCTTTCTTTGTTTTATTTTCATTTTCTATAACAATTTTTGTGTTTTTATACAGACCTTTTATAACTTTTATTAGATGTCGGGGTATTCCTCTCTTGTCCATTATTGTCCAGAGTTTAGTTCTGTTTACTTTGTCGAAAGCTTTTATGTAATCTATGAAAAAAATGTGTGTTTCTATTCTATGTTATGTTCCCGGTGTTTCTCTATAATTTGGTTTAGGATAAAGACATTATCCAGACAGGATCTTCCTTTTCTAAAACCCGCTTGTTCTTCAGATATTATTCAGTTATTGTTCTAAATCTTTTAGTTATAATCTTAGAGTATATTTTGTATGCGCAATTCAGGAGGCTTATTCCTCCGTAATTGTTAACGTCCTGTCTATCTCCTTTTTAAATAATTAATAGTTTCAGCCTTTACTTGGTGATACTGCATTTTAAAAATAATAAAAACACTGCAAAACTTTGTACAAAATATCACATTTAAAACGAGTTGACAGATCGGGATTTTGGAATCGTAATTAATAGCTCTATGGAAACAAAAATGTTACTGTGCACGTGAATTTTGGAAGAGATGAAAATTGTGAAATGAAATAGTTCTCTAAATATTGGATATTTTCCAAAAAATATTGCTCAAATACTGACCCAGGGCTTCCACGGCATTTTTCTGTTTAAAATTGTGAAATAGTGAATTTATTTTTAAGAAAAAGTTAATAATAGGAATTTATTTTAGGGAACAAAGTGAATAATAGTGAACACAGTTTTCTGTTTCAGATAATGCCCAATGGGCTACCCAATGTTTGCTATATCTAATTTACGTTTATTAGTGATGAATGTGACGAAAATGTATACAAATCATTTTTTACAAACAAAATTTGTATTGCTAAAATTGTATTGCTATACACGTGTAATGATATAAAAGCAGACGATTTACATCAAGAGAGTTTTTTTAACAAATTATTATTTTCAAACTGGTACCTTCATTACTATGTGAAAAACACAAAAATTTACACTATACAGATACCCCACAGTCCTGAATAGAAGGGATTATGGATTTAAACAGGTTTGGCAAAAATCACGATTAAAAAAATGTATACCTCGATTAAAAAAAAAAATCAAAAATCGCGATATTTAAAATCAAAAATTACTATGAAGGGTGTCCAAGATAAGGAGTGCATGCATGGGGATCTCGTAAACGGTAAGAGATAGAGATTCGGTTAAATGAGAAGAATTATTCAGCATCTCAAGTACTACTAAACTCCACGTTCAATTCCTTCAACTTTTGCTTCATTTTCAGGACAGACTGAAAAAACTAACATTTTCAGTTTTCGTTTTTTGCGGTTATTATCAAAGATAGTGCAAAGAGGTTTTGACATTATTCAAACACTTTTTTACACCGATTTCGAATCTTAAATTGAAATTTTTGTAGGTCGTTTACTTTTCAAGATATTGACATTAATTTGCTTTGAAATATGCGTCAACGGCGGCCATGTCATCATTGAACAGAGCTCTTTTTTTCCTTTTCTTTGATATAGGTTTGATTGATTTATTTTTACAAATAACAGAGTTATAAACAAAAAACTGTTTTTTATAGTAGGCTGTGAAAAACTGTTTTCTTGTAGTAGGCTGAAAATTACCAAAAATGAAGAAAACAAAAAACAAAATGCTGCAATTGTTTTTTAGGAATAAAATGCGTTATAATTGTACTTTATTTCCTAATTTAATAGAGTAATTATTATTATTAACACAAACACACAAGTTCTGGTGGCAGTGAGGGTAGGTGCTATTACAATACATACAACTGTTCCCTAGCACGTCCGGTATTCAAGAGACCGATCTTCTTGGTTACGAATTACCGGGTTAGCTGATGCCTGCTACCAACCTAATACTAGCCAACTTAAATTGTTGCGTGACTTAATGTCCCTACACTACCCCGCCATCCGTGGATGGGTTGAACGATACAAGAAATATAGGTCAATACATGTGCCTAAGACAATCACAAACTTAACGAAGGTTGACAAAAACATTCTAGCTTAAACCACAGATAAGGTTAACACTACAGATATACGGTAAATATGTGAGCTATTGGCAGCTTGTTTTATATGATTAATAATCTGCAGAAAGATGGCGCTACAATGACAATTTATAATTAAGTCACAGATGACTGTAATTGAGCAGATTACTTAGCACATATTCAAACCAAAAGTTAGACAGCCATCTGCCATGTTTAATTGTCAAATCTCAATTTTTCGTAAATAATTAATATTGAAGCCAATTCTACTTAAATTATATTCATGATGTGACAGATGCACTCAAATCCCCGATAAAACAGTTTCCAACACATTTCAACAGTAATAAACAAATAGCGATAGCAGCGCCCTAAAATTGGTCTGGTGCGTTGTAGCCAAACTAACGCTAATTTCGTCTCCAAATATAAGCGGACATTTTGTATAAAGGGTCGTATATCTGTAGTGTTAACCTTATCTATGCTTAAACCTAAACAAAAAATACAAAATTACATGCATAATTTAACAGTTACTAGCATGAACCTAAAAAAAATTATATTAATAATAGATGCATAAAGATAATTTTGATTTGTAATTACAGATAGTTTACGGTTACCATCTCGGTGTATTTTTTTGGAAATTTTACTGTACGACCAACTCTTGTTTTGGTTTCTGGAGCTGCCGATTTGTCAGTAGTAACCGGGTTTGACTCTTCCACTGGCTTGGGTTGTTTTATAGTTGTAGGTAGTTTTTTACAAAGTGTATCAGGGTCTATGTACGCTGGTTTGAGCCTGTCTATTGAGATATTTTCCGTTCTTCCCCGAATGTGAATCGCATAATACTTTTTGGTTCTTTCTAATACTTTGTAGGGGCCATCGTATAGAAATTGCAGCGGTTTCTTGGCTGCATCGACTCTATCGAATACGTGTGTTGCCGTGGCCAGTTGAGTAGGTACGTATGATTCAGCATTGTTGTGCCAGGCGGTTTGTGTAAATTTTATTTTCTGCATATTGTCCTTCAGTCTGCTTGCGTAATTGAAACTGGAATCCAGAGTGATAGGAGCAGTGATCGATTCTTCTACTAAATCTGCTGGCAAGCGCAGGGTTGTGCCGTAAACTAATTCGGATGGAGTTGCTTCTATGTCTGCCTTAACGGTGTTTCTGATACCTAAAAGAACTAAAGGTAGAGCTTCCGTCCAAGAGTTTTCGTGGCACTTAAGGGCTGCTTTGAGCTGCCTGTGGAAACGTTCGACCAATCCGTTACTCTGAGGATGGTAGGCTGTTGTGCGATTTCGCTGCATCCCAAGCAGTTTCGATAAAGCTTCGAACAAAGTTGATTCAAATTGCCTATCTCAGTCTGTCGTTAGTATAGAAGGTACATCAAATCGGGCTACCCAGTTGTTGAAGAATTCTCGAGCACAGGTTTCTGCGGTGATGTCCTCTATGGGAAAAGCCTCTGGCCATCTGCTAAATATATCTACTAGCGTTAAAAGGTATTGTTTACCTGCCGATGGTGGTAATGGTCCAACAATGTCCATATGAACATGAGCGAAACGAGCATCTGGAGCGTTAAATGTTCCAATTGGTGCTTTTGTGTGTCTGTTTACTTTCGCTCGTTGGCATGGTATGCAAGCCCGAGTCCACATGGCTACTTCCTTCTTCATGTCTGGCCAGAAGAATTTTTTTGTAATGAGTTTAACCGTACCTCTAATGAAGATGATAAAATCTCGCCCTTCTAGGTAGTGCCTGAAATGTTTAACGCCTTTGTAGATTGCTAACAATTCTCGATCATATGCGCTGTATTTCTTCTCGGCTGGTGTAAGTTTTGCAGAGAAAAATGAGATAGGTTTGCAATTGTTCCCTTCATCTTGCTGTAGGACTCCGCCCACTGCTACATCGGAAGCATCGACAGCTATGCTAATTTTCTTACCGGGCTCTGGAAATACCAATACTGCTGCATCGGCTAGGTCATTCTTGCATTTTTCGAAAGCGATCTTGGCGGCCTCGTCCCATTCAATTTTGCTGTCTTTCCTGGATGTTCCTTTCAATAGGTTTGTTAATGGATGTTGTGTGCGTGCTGCTTCCGGGATCCATCGTCTATAATAATTGACCATTCCCAGGAAACTTTGCAACTTCTTTGTTGTTTCGGGCAATGGGAATTCTCTAATTGTTGCTACTTTTTCTGGTAAAGGTTCCAAACCATTGTGGGAGATCTTTGTACCTAGAAATTTCACTTCACTAGCTCCAAATATGCATTTCTTTGGATTTATTATGATCCCATGCTGGTTCAATCTGCTAAAGCCAATCTCGACGTGTTGCAAATGCTGCTGTTCCGAAGAAGATGCAATTAAAATGTCATCAATGTAGATGTAGACAAAATCTAAGTCTCGGAATATTTGGTCCAGGAACCGCTGGAAGGTTTGGGCTGCGTTCCGCAACCCAAATGACATCCGGGTAAATTCGAACAAACCGAAAGGAGTTGTTATTGCTGTCTTGTGGCAATCTGCGGGATTTACCGGGATCTGAAAATAAGCTTTGATAAGATCGATGGTTGAGAAAATCATCTTACCCGCTAGATTATGGGTAAAATCTTGTATATGCGGTATTGGATATCGATCTGGCGTAGTGGATGCGTTAAGGTTCCGGTAGTCACCACAGGGGCGCCATGTGTTATCGGTCTTCGGAACCAGGTGCAGTGGACTCGCCCATGGGGATGACGATGGGCGGATTATTCCTGCTGACAACATTCGATCGAATTCTTCTTTCGCTATTTTAAATTTGTCCGGTGCTAAGCGACGTGGTCTGCAGTGCGCCGGCGGTCCATTAGTAATAATGTGATGAACCACCCCATGTGTTGGTTCTTGAAATGTTGCCGTCGGGCGTAAAATGTTCGGGTATTTTCGCAGGATATCTAAATATTTACAATTACCCCCGAATATAGCACGAACACTTATTGTCTTAGAATTCTTACAACTACAATTAACCATAAGGGATGTTTTATTGTCTCTTAATTGTTTATTCCGTAAATCTACACTTAAACCGAAATTATGCAAAAAGTCTATCCGTAACATTCGCGACCACAAAAGTCCACATAAACGCGCGGCGGAGTCCGATATTTATGTTTAAGGTCTTATTACCGTACACTTTGATTTTTGATCCATCGGCTGTCTGCAGGCTGAAAGTGGAATCGATGCTGTCCAAACGACAGTCCTTGAACTTTGCAGGTAAGACGCTCAGATCAGCTCCTGTATCAATAAGAAAATGCGTTTTTGTGTCCTTGTCGACAACAAAGAGGCGGCGAGAAGAATGTGTCGCAGAAGCTGCCGCTGCTACTGCGTTCCCTGTTCGTTTTTTGATGCAGAGTAATTACACGGGTTGACACACTTTACCGCGCTTTCTCCAAATTTAAAATGGTACCAACAAACCTTGTGTTTTGATGGTCCTGGTGTTTTACTGCGTGAGCGGCTACGGTTTCTGTTACGTTGCTGGTAATTGCGACCTCTGTTTTCTAACCCATCTAGTCTTTGTATAACTGCGTCGAGTTTACTTGTTAGGGCTGCGATCGGGTCCGCGCCCTCGGTGTCTCGGTTGCCGTTTGATCTCTGGGGATTTCCGTGGCTAACAGCTGCTATTACAGGTGTTGTTTCTATTATTATGTCCGCTATTTCTGCTAGTTGTTCAAGCGTCGCACTATCTAATGAAACTAAAATTTGTTTCGCACTTACGGGCATTTGTTGTAAAAATAATTCTTTTAGCACCTGGTCGTTTACGTATCCGGAGTCATTAACAAGTTGTCGCATGTGTCGGGGCAGCTGGGTTGGCTTCCGCGAGCCCAATTCCTCTCCGGAGAGCAATTGTTTTAGTTTTTGTGATTCTGATAATGTTGTCCTATTAATGATTGCTTGTTTTAGCTTTGTCTACGGCTCGTTTGCGTCTGGCTTAGTAATCAAGTCAGAAACCTCGTCGGCGATCTCTGGTGAAAGTAAAACTTGGTTAAATTTGGTATATTCCAGCGTGATTTTCGGGTGTGCTAAACTAAATTTCGCTTCTACCATGGCAAACCATAATCCGGATTTGTTAGGCCAAAACGCGGGTAGCGAAATTGATGAAGCTGCTATCATAGGCGTGGTCGTTAACGCGGCGGAGTTATTTGCACCTGCATTTTTTTGTAGTTGTATCCGATGTTTCGCCCATGATTTTTTGATTTTTTTTTAATTTTAAACACGTTGTTACTTTAGTTTACTAAAAATCACAAAATTATTTTTTTAAGTTTATTATTTGTTGTTTAAATGTTCGGGGTCACCACTTTAGGAATAAAATGCGTTATAATTGTACTTTATTTCCTAATTTAATAGAGTAATTATTATTATTAACACAAACACACAAGTTCTGGTGGCAGTGAGGGTAGGTGCTATTACAATACATACAACTGTTCCCTAGCACGTCCGGTATTCAAGAGACCGATCTTCTTGGTTACGAATTACCGGGTTAGCTGATGCCTGCTACCAACCTAATACTAGCCAACTTAAATTGTTGCGTGACTTAATGTCCCTACAGTTTCAATTGAGGTTTGATCAGTTTATCTTCCCAAATAATTAAGTTATAAGTTATAAGTGAGAAATTGTTTTTTTTTGGTAAACTGTCAAAAAATTTAAAAAAAAACACCTGAATGTTTCTGGGAATAAAACTGTTAAAAATGTATGTTCGTATAACAATCAAAAGACTGGTGTATGATAGATGCAGATATTGCCAAAACAAATAGTACTCATCTCTGATTATCATACGATCATACATTTTTAATAGTTTTTTCCTTGAAACATTCAGGTGTTTTTTTTGTTTTTTTCACAGCCTACTATAAGCAAAAAATTCCTCGCTTATAACTTTATTATTTAGGGAGGTGAATGGATCAAACCTCAATGAAAACAAATGCAGCCGTTTGTTTTTTTTTTTTTTTTTTTGTTAATGGTCAGCTTACTCAAGAAAACAGTTTTTCACAGCCTACTATAAAAAAAAGGGATTCTTGCTTATAACTCCGTTATTTGTAAAAACCCATTAAACCATTAAACCTTATATCAGAGAAAAGAGGAAAAAGAGCTGTATTCAATGATGACATGGTCGCCTTTGACGCATATTTAAAAAAGTGAAGTTAATGTCAATATCTTGGAAATTGAACGACCTATAAAAAAGTTAATTTCAGATTCGAAATCTGTGTAAAAAAGTGTTTTAATAATGTCAAAACCGCTTTGCGCTATCTTTGATAATAATCAAATTATACACAAGAAACGAAAACTGAAAATTTTAGTTTTTTCAGTCTGTACTGCAAATTAAGCAAAAATTCTAGGATTTGAATGTGGATCATAGTAGTACTTGAGATGCTGAACAATTCTTCTCATTTAACCGAATCTCTATCTCTTACCGTTTAGGAGATCCCCATGCATGAACTCGTTATCTTGGACACCCTGTATAAAAAACAAAAAATCACTATTTAAAAAATCAAGACACATCGATTTTTGAAAAATTTTAAGATATTTATTTGCTTTCTGCAATGAAAAATAAGAAGCTTTACATTACTTAAAATTTAAAATTTTTATTCCTTTCCCGTATAGGATAGTTTTACATAAAAGCACAAAATAGCAATACTTAAAACGAAAATAGTTGTATATTTAAGTTAATGTAAATTATATTTAAATAACTATTCCATAAAAATTAAAAACCATCATGCTGTATTGAAAATATATTACAAAATATAAATTTAAAAAACCAGAAACTTGATTTAAAATGATCTTTTATTGTTAAATGCAGTAGCGGAACAATGTTTAGTAGGGCCCTGATGCAAAAGAGATGTAGTGGGCCCTTTAAGCGAGCGAAGCGAACGAAAATGTTACGCATCCAAATTTTTTTCCGGAAGTAGGCGATTGTAATAAGCAATAAGAAAAGATTTGGTTTCAATTATGGCTAGAATAGACCACTACATGTTTCGTTCTTGTTTGAACTCATCAGGTGGACATAATTCTAACCATAATTGAGACCAAAAGCAAACAGGCATATATACGCCAGAAAGTATAAAACTAACGGGGAATTAAACTAATAACGCCCTCTATTATGTGCGGCGAGAAAAAGTTGCAAAGCAACAAACCGGCACAGTTGCGATCGGAACCTGCTAAGCAGGTATCTGCGATCGCACCGGCCTCTAAGCACAAAACACAGAAACGCCCGTGTGGCAAGAAATAAGAAAAGATTTGGATTGTAATAAGCACCCAATGATTAGCGAAACATATATTTTTTTGTACTCACTGCGTAGGAAATGACATTCCGCGCAATCTAGTGGCAAAGCAAGATGCTCAAATTGTTCTCCTCCACTTTCGATACATCTTAGAGTTGTTTGAAATGTAAATTTATAGCTACTTATTAGTAAAACACAAATATTAAGAGAATTTGCTTTAAATCGATTGCTTTTGGAATCAAGTATAACAAAGTATATATTTTCTGAACCGCAAAACAAATACTTTTTTAATGAGGTCACAGCCAACTATGGTTTGCATTAAAAAAACAAGTTTGTGTTATAACTCATAAACAAATGAATGATTTTAACATCTGTTTAGATATTTGAATTTTTTGTAAAAATATCTTTAAAAAGTCACTTTTCTTCTATCTTTTGAAACAACTGAAATATAAGACCCTCTCATATTTTGAAAAAATCAATTTTGGCGCATAACTTAAAACAAAAGAAGATAGCTAGAGTCCGTTTTTGCTATTAAAATATACTCAAAAAATTGGCCTATAACATGTCTATCAGTTTTTTTTCTAACTGTAATAATAACCGAGATATCCTGCAAAACCAACGAATTCAGGCCATTTTGTACATTTATTACTGCAAAAAAGTACCTATCGGAAATCGAGCATGTGTTGTTGGTTAGGTTAGATTAGGATTTTTGCCTCCCTCCTTCTAGCTGATAGAGCTAGAGATAAGATAGAATTTGGTTGGTGTCGCAATGTCGTAATTTCTGTGACACCTTGTATGATTTTTGAAACTTAAAAACTCATCCTCCCTTTTTTAATGCACCAGAACCGATGAGATATTTCTGTTCAACCTGAATTGCTCCTGAATTATAGTAAAATAAGATTATATTCTTAAGTTTTAGGTACAGCAATATTTAGGAGAGTAAACTGCCCCCCCCCCCCTTCACTCAATTTTTGGCTGACAATTTTCTTATTGTCTCTACTTTTCTTTAATTCCAATAAACATTTGTACGAAAAATAAAATAGAACTGTGTGCCGAACACGCAAGTTCTACGTGAAACTTCTTAGCGTGTAAATAATTCCGCCGTATTGAATTCGCCAACTTGAGTTTTATAGTTTAAAGCCTGGATTTGTAATTAGCAGTCCCAAAACGCCTAGAATTACAAATTTTATGAAATCATTCCCCCATGTTCAACCCGCAATCGTGAATTTTCTAATTTAGATCTTAAATTGATAATTAGTAGTCCCATAAACCCACCAAATGCCAATTTTTATGCAATTTGGATAACTTTATGAAATCATTCCGCCATATTAAACCCGTTATCTTGAACATTATAATTTAGCTCTTTGATTCATAATTAACATAGCCCCAAAACTCATCGAATACCAATTTTTATACAATTTGAATAACTTTATGAAATCATTTCTACCATATTGAACCCGCTATCTTGAATTTTATAATTTAGATCTTGGATTCATAATTAGCAGCCCCAAAACCCCTCGAAAACCAATTTTAATTTTTATGCAATTCGAATAACTTTATGAAATCATTGTGCTATATTGAATCCGCCATCTTAAATTTTATAATTAAGATCCTGGATTTGTAATTGTAGCAGCCCCAAAACCTTCCGAATACCAGTTGGTATGAGCATCGGATGACTTTATGAAATATTTCCGTCATATTTGTTCCGGCATCTTAAATTTTCCAGTTTAGATTTTGGATTCGTAATTAGCAGCCCCAAACCCCACGAATACCAATTGTTATGAACATCGGATGACTTTATAAAATTTTTCCGCCATACTTGTTCCTAAATCTTGAATTTTCTAATTGAGAGCCTGGATTCGTAATTAGTAGCCCAAAAACCAATTGGATAATTTTATAAAATCAATCCGCCATGTTGAATCCGTCATCTTGAATTTTAATTTGAATCCTGGATTCGTAATTAGCAGCCCAAAAAAACCCACCACGGCCATTTGTTATGAACATCGTAAAACTTTATGAAATGTTTCCGCCATATTTGTTCAGGCATCTTGAATTTTCTAATTTAGATCCTGCTTTTGTAATTTACAGCAGCACAACCCCACGAATACTAATTTTTCTGCAATTCGGATAACTTTATAAAATACCCTTTCGCCACTTGTTAACACTTTACTTTTAAAAAACTTAAATTTATTATATTTGACCGTGTTTGCTTTTTTGTTGCTATAGCTAATTGAAGTTGTTGTTTGTAATTATAATTTGTACACCTGCTATATACCTATTTAACAAACTACAGCATTTATTTCATTTTGTAAAAGCATTTAGGTATAAGCGTACCCACCGGCTACGGTTATCGGTATTATAAAGGTATAAAAGCGTATCTGCTCGCTAGACGGATAGGGAGTATAATACCCCCATCCCCCTTCTCACTAACACTTCTCACAATTAAGCCGTCCTTCCCTGCCTCCAGCTCCGCGCTTCGCCCCTTACCGCCACCGGCCCCCCTTATCTCCACTAGCACCCTAAATTCCACTAGCCCCCTTATTTCAAGTTCGCGTGACAACCCATATTCATCAATTTTCCCGGCTGAAGAGGAGATGACTCCTACAGCAGCCACTGTGACATAAATAACATAGGTTTTCTTATCTTTCTTAGGACTAATTATGTTTTTTATTTTACAGGTTCGACGTTGAAGTACTACTAGACGGATACCAGTCGACAGAACCATCTCAACCCTCTCACAAGCCTACATTTGACTCTACCATCAACCAGGGCTACTGCTACCACATCTCTCGGATATAGGGGCCTTGAGCCCCAAATTACCAAACTGTATTATAATTCATGTAAGTAGTTTTATCTTATCATTAAAGGATAATGTATAACTTTTAACCAAATATATCGTTGTTGAATTAGTCACAGTTAGGTACGGTCAAACCGTACCATGACAATACTATAATTGCCACATTTAGCCTATCTAGTGTACAACTTTGATGAAAATTAATAAACTTTTGCTAACATAGAAAAACTAAAATGTGAACATTTGGTTTAACTTTTTGACTTCTCCCATCGGCACATGTTCACGGCGATCATATGTGACCTCGAGCAACCGTCTCCACATGTAAGCAGAATTAAGTGATACTAAAGCAACGTATGCGTGCTTCACTCTGGCAGCGACGTAGGTTTCGCCTCGGTGCGTGCGCGTTCATGTCCCCACGATCAAATGTTACCTCCGTACTCAAATAGGTTTCACTTAAAAAAATATCAGTTAATTAGTACAGAACTGCATTTTGCCGACGTGTCGCATCGTGTCCGTGGCTTGATGTCCCCGATGTGCCGTTCGCATTCGCTAGAGTGTAGGATTATTGAGATCTATACTCGCCGTCGGCGCATAAAACGTTCATACAAAATACTTTCAAAAATATAACGTGTAACAATGTCTAAAGTATAGGAAAGTCCAGGCAAAGTGCTTCGCTCAGTTTTACTTTCCCATACTTCCAGTAAATGAAAGAAGTTTCAAATTTTGGATATTTTCCAAACAAATATTGCTTAAGAACTGCCCACGCGATTTTCTTTTAATTTTGTAGGCTCATAGATCTAGGAATGAGCTACAATTTGGTTGGTGTTCTAGTTCGCTAACTTTATCTATGGCGCCTTCTATGAATTTTGGAATATGTAAAACATTTCTGTAATGGTAGAAAAACATTATAATTTTAATTATTACATAATTTAATATTTAGGGAAGGCTAGCACTTTCCCCCGAATTGTTTAGCCTTTGGTTTCTGATGTTCTTTAACCCCAAATAATATTTTTCAAAAAATCTAAAATAGATTTTTTCAAAATAATGCTGCCCATAGGTATAATAAGCGCTTTGTTGGGACATTACATAAAGAATTCCCGCTACACGATTAGGCCGGCTTACGGTGATGTAAGATTATGAATTTGTCAGCAGTGTGTGGTCGATAAGTTCCTTAAAAGAACGTGTTTTGGCAGTAAACTACATGTTTTTATTGCATTTGTTTATTAATCTACTACCTATGATCTTCTCTAAAAATTTCAATGAATATATATAGAAGAAGATTCATTGAATTATCCTTACAACCGCGATTTTTCATTTTTAGAAAAAAAAATTTTATTGCCAAGTTAATTTGGTTAAATTGAAAATATGTAAAGGTCGACAAACTGTTGCATAATACTAATTACTTAAGAACTACATGATACTAAAATAGTATAAATACCATATAAAGTTTTCATGTTAAAGTAAAATAATAAAATTTGTGAGAGCTGCTTATTCAATTGGTGGCTATAAACAAGAAGTCTTCTCTTAACAGCATCTTTTGCTTGGAGCATCACCGAGAAACGTCTGTTGTGTACTTTATTCATGTGTTTCATTCAAATAAAGTGGTTGAGTGCACGCTGTACCTTCGAACAGCAGAGACGTGCTCGCGCTCTTATCGCGGATCTGGCAGTGTGTGCGACTTATCAACGACTGTCCTCAGTGATAACCGTTTAACGTAAACAACGTTCACTTGCATCCTATTTCTGGTAACAAAACTTTACTTTTATTAAGCTTTGGCAACTACAACTACATCCTTCACCCCCTCTTAGGGGGTGAACAGACTCAATCACATGTCCTTCTTAAAAAGAAATTCAGATTACTTATCTCCACCGATCACCAAACTACAAAAAAATATCTTTGGAAACCCGAATCCCTAATCGAGAAAAATAGATACTATTTACCTAGCCACCTCGAACCTTCCGCTGCAAACGAAACCGAGACAACTAATGTACCACCTAAAGTTAAAATACCACCTATCTTCCTACACGATCCAATCAATCATAAAGAAGTAATCAGCGACATCAAAAACCTCGCAAAAGAAGAATTCACAACATGCTTAAACTCAACTACATTAAAAATTACTCTAACGAATCAAGACGACTACAGAACCTTGGCCAAACATTATTTAGATAATAAAACAGAATTTCACACATACCAAAACCCTAACAGCAGACCACTTTCGGTAGTTATTAAAAACGTTCCACCTTCCTTAACTGAAGATGATATTCTTGAAGAACTAGCAACGTACGAACTACCGATAAGTCGGGTTACAAGATTATTAAACAAAGACAAAACACCTATGCCAGTTTGCGCTGTACTCCTAATAGCAAACGAGAAAGCAAACGAAATATTTAATATCAATAAAATTTACCACTCAATAGTGATCAGAGAACCACGTAAAAACAATAATAAAACCCCTCAATGTCATAGATGCCAACGCATCGGGCGTACAAAAAATTATTGTAGACTAGAACCTAGATGTGTAAAATGTCAAGGCAATCACTTATATAGAAATTGTGACAAACCAGCTCAAGCGCCCCCGACATGTACCAACTGTGGAGAAAATCATCCTGCTAACTTCAGAGGATGTAAATATTTCTCTGAAGCAAGGACTCAAGACAGACGACCTCGAAACGAATATCTCAACACAACAAGAACGCAGAACAACCGCGTACCTGATAATAATACCAAAAACTTCCCTCAACTCCCACGTAGTAACTCTCGAATTAACTCGCCGTGGCAACCCAGAACCAACATTCCAGCACCTGAAACCTCATCCTTACTCAATACCCTACTATCATCCCTCATAAACCTAATCCAACCCTACATAGAACAAATTAAACAATTCCTATTAACCAATCTCCTACCCACTCTTTTGGACCATAAAATTAATACAATCTCTCAAATAAAAATCCTCAATTGGAAAGCCAACGGCATCAAAAAGCAGCTAAACTTATTGATGTTGTTCCTCACAAGACATTCCATTGATATAGTATGCGTCTCAGAAACGCACTTAAATCACTCTGAAAAACTCAAGATAGCTGGATACCAAATCTACCGCACAGACAGAAATGACAAAATCGCATCAGGAGGAGTGGCCATCATCGTTAAGCGTAAAATTATGCATTACGAAAGTCAACCGATCAACACCATCAACCTCGAGACTGTTGGAATTAAAATCAAAGCCCAAGATGGCACTACCGTAAACATAATATGTGTCTACAAGCAACCTAACAAACGACTCCTCGAGCAAGACATCTCTACAATATTCGCCACAGATGAACTTATTTTGCTCATTGGAAACCTAAACTCCAAAAACACCATTTGGGGATGTAGAATAACAAGCCCCGCCGGCTCCAAACTGTACGACCTAACATCAACATACGCTTTTCAAATAGAAGCCCCCGATGAGCCCACTTATTACCCATACAGAAGCGACTACCAACCAGACATACTGGATATTCTAGCACGCAAGAACTTCAATAAGCAAACACATCAACAAGTACTCCCCGACCTTGACTCGGACCACCTTCCAGTAATTATTTCATTTATAATAACACCGGCAATTATCACCCCCGAGCCCAGATTAATTAATGGGATAGTTGACTGGAAACTCTACAGTGCATCTCTTGACCAGCAACTCAAGTACCCTAACGACTTGCAATCCCCAACCCACATAGATGAAACAATTACACACATAACAAAAACCATCACATATAGTGTTCAGCGAGCTACCAAACAGAAGGCTAACAGAAAACATACGAACATTAATTCATCACCCAAATATGTAATTGACTTAATCAAGCAAAAGAACTCGCTGAGAAGAGAATGGCAGAGAACCCGAAATCCCGCAACAAAAAACATCGTAAATAACCTATCGCACCGCATTAAAAACGAACTTGAAGCGTATCGAATTTACTCCTATCAAAAACTCATTAGTAATCTCGAACCAGGAGATCCAGGATTATGGAGAACAACCAAACGGATACTACGCCAGCCACACGAAATACCACCAATTACCTCGGGTGCACTTAACTCCGATGAAGAAAAAAGCAAAGCTTTCGCAGAATATCTCGAGAAAACGTTCACTTCTCACAGTCACAGCGACCCCGTTTTCAATAACATTGTGATCAACCATGTTGAAACACATCAACCAATACCAGAAGCAAACTTCAAACCAACCTCACCTAGGGAACTTGCGTCGATAATCCAAACCCTACCAATAAATAAATCGCCAGGCCCCGACGCTATACCCAATATCATATTGAAGAAACTCACCAAAAAAGCATATGCGTACTTAGCAACAGTTTTTAATTCATGTCTAAAGTTAGGGTATTTCCCTAGCATATGGAAACATGCAACTATACTTATGTTCCCCAAACCGGGAAAGGATAAAAAAGACATTAGCAGCTACAGACCAATCAGTTTACTATCAACCATTTCGAAACTCTTGGAAAAAATAATCTACTCTCGATTGAACGACGAAGTTCAAAGATTGGATATTCTACCAACCTTACAATTCGGTTTCAGAGAAGGCCACTCCACCAGTCATCAATTACAACCTTTAATCGCGTCTGGACAAACGGCCTCAAATACAAAATCTTACTCCTACAAATACCCGATTATATCAAATCCATACTATTTTCCTTCCTTAACAATCGCACCTTTACAGTCAAAATTCGTACATCCCTATCCCCCATCAAAAACATACATGCAGGGGTCCCTCAAGGCAGCATCCTAGGCCCAATCCTCTTCAACATCTTCATGAGTGACTTCCCCGCCAACAATGCTGACCTAGCAATGTACGCAGACGACACAGTCATATTAACTAAAGACGAATGCCTATCAATGGCCATATCTAACCTACAAGATGCTACCACCATACTTAGCAAATGGTTCAAGAAATGGAATCTATCAATCAACTATGACAAATGTGTCACAAAAATCTTTACTTTGAGACGAATTAGTAACCCGCCTGAAATTTCCATCAACGGCCACATTATTCAGTGGAACGCTTACGATGAGCCCGTTAAATACCTAGGCATATATTTCGACACCAAACTCACCTGGAAGTATCATGTCCTCAAAAAACTAAACGAAGGACACAGGAGATTAATCCAATTATACCCACTTATAAACCGCAAGTCCAACCTGCTTGCTCAATGTACTACTACCCTCTATAAGTCACTTATACGCCCATTAGTCCTCTATGGGTGTGTCGTTTGGGGCAACACATCTGCAACAAATCTCCGCAAAATCCAAGTACTCCGGAACAAAATTCTAAGAATCGCCGTCAACGCTCCCTGGTTTATCACCAACCAACAACTACACCATGAATTGGGAATACCCACAATTGAACAACATATACAAAAACTTGTTAAAAAATTCCACGCCAATCTCATCAACTGCAGCGGGGCAGCCTACTACACACTAGGTCAGCGAGGCATCCACGTACGACTAAAACGTAAGCTAGCACAAGATATTTTTTTAAGTGACAACAGTGACAACGATTAAGTGTTTAGTTTAAACATACCTAGTGCTCTTATGGTGAAATAACAACTAGCTAACAAACAAAACTCTCCTGAGGTAGTACTTACCGCTTATCAAACTAGCAAAAAAATATTCCCCAGTGACAACTGCGACAACGATCAAGTTATAATTTTCATCATATTCCAGTGCTCTCATAGTGAAACACAACTAATTAACAATTAAAATATTCTTGCGGTCATACTTACCGCTCATGTTATTTAGTATATTACGTACAAACTGTCATCATTGCCTTGAATAACAGTGTAAATTGTTGAACAGGCAAAAGCCTAATAAAAAAAAATAAAATAAAGTGGTTGTGCTGACTAACAAACTGGCCCTAGCGGGAATCTTACGTGGAACATACTATAATATCTAATAACTCTTAGACTACAACTTACACTCATATGATATAAAATTTGTTTGGAAACAAATAAGGTATAATTGTTTTTTAAGTATCCGAAAGTCTAGGCAACGTGCTTTGCCAATTTTTTGCATTCGTTCGTTTATTTGTTAATTCCCTCATATCTCTTAAACATATTATATGATTTTGATGGCACTTGGAATGTGGGGGTAAGTACATCAAAAATTCATTAGATGGTGGTCATGTGGAGCATGTCATACATCAATACAATAGACATTAGAACTGGAAATATTAAAGTGATATTAACCACAGTGAATTTTCAAATTTCGGTATCTTATATTTATTGTTGTACTGTACATTCAAATATTCAAAATAACACAACAAAATTCAAATGTGACAGCGATGGCAGAGCCTCTTGCCAAGAGTAGATCGTCATTTTTGCCATTTGAAAAACGTCAAATCGTGTCGGTACTTTATTATATCCACTGGCTTTGCGATAAGTCAAAACCAATAGATACATATACTAAAGTACCGACACGAATTTGAACAGGCAACAATGACGATCGATCGTCCAGCAGGTGGCGCTAATCCACTAGTAGGGATGAGTGGAGAGTTCTAAAGCCTCGCAATGTCAGAAAATGACGATTGGCACTAATTACTTTGACCGAAGGTCTGTAAGTTGTTGGAAAACCACTTTATTGAACATAATTAAATTGTCTAAAAATTTTGTTGAGACAAGGTCACATACATTATTTTCCTAGGTCAATTCCTTGCAAGGTTATTCAAGAAGGATGCTACCTGTCGAGACTACTCCAAAAATACCAATGTAATTTTACTGAAGCGCATTACAACGAAAAACTTGAGCCTAGATTTATACTTGCAAACCTTGAGAAATAAAACTCAGAAAATAGTTTTGAACAAATTTGTTAATATGAATAACAGTAAGCATACTAGTTTAAATCTATACCTAACATGTCTTGTTCTTTTACATCTTTTGCTGCTATGTTCTCATATCGAGTAACGTTGCAGCAATCAAAGAAACTGTTATACACTGTAGCGTTGTCTAGTACACAATCCTAAATTATAGCCTTATAAAAACTTACATTATCAAATTTAGCATAAGGTAAGTACCAATCATTGAAGATGCAAAATCTATCTTCTACTACAGCACATGACATGTTAAGAATGTAACGCTAATCACAGTCGTCAACACTAGGATTTGCACTGCAGTAGTGACATACTAGTAAATCGGATGATTTGCTGTTGAAAGGTAGATTGTTTGATGGCAAATCGCGGTCGGAAATATATCCAAATTTCAACTATGTACAAAGAAATTTATTGGAAAAATAGTAGTTCTTATCAATCTCGCATGTGTGATGCGACTCATGCTTGACAAAAGTGTTTATCGAGAAATCAGGTCTAACAATCTAACATCCAGTTGTTGTTGAGAAATTCATTGAGCTTCGGGAGTTGTTACTATGGTGATAAATGCTTTTTTTGACGTTTGGTTAAACGCTGTATTTGGTAATACGGTTTGCAAAATTTTTCTCTAAACCACTCATATGAAGCCATTCGGGAATTGCCCCCCCCCCCCTATAGTCGTGGAAACAAAACTCCTTTCAATTTTTTTTTAAATTCAATGTTGTTTTTATAATATACTTGTAACTAAATTAACAGTAGACGAAGTCTAAATATAATGTATTCGACTTATGTAGGCATCTTGGAGCTGATGTGTAAAGGTTATCATCGGAAATTCAATGTTGGTGAAATGCCACAACAACAGAGGTAGGCTCAACGGTTTTGCATTTGTTTTAAATTTTATTTCGCTGTCCAATTTCTCCGAATTATGTAGTTCCAGCGTGTAACATGTTCCAGTAAAACCACATTTTGTGGTTTACCGTCAGCATCTACAATTTGATCAACCATAATAAACTTGCCGGCGGAAAGGTATTTTTTCTTATTTTAAGAAGTAACGTCAATTTTGAATAAAGCCAATTGTTTAAATAAACACATGAGAATCATAACCAGTTAAATTGTGAAAAGATATTAGAACAAATTTTACAGTGAGCAGCCGCACTAAATGCACCACTCAAATGACAATAGTCCTTAACTTTATCTTCGTCATCAAAAGCACCATCGCAAATATGGCAAGCCGTAGAATCGTTAAATTTTGAATTTCATTCGAAGTCATATTTAGAGGATCGCCAAAGGAACACTGAATGTAATAAGGGAAAGAGTGAGGTTCATGCTCACAGGTAGTGATTGCAAAAGGTTTATACGGATCGGACTCCGCAGTGTCTATTGCTTTCAAAATAGATTCGAAATCTGCGAAAACCACAAAAGGTACTTTCATTTGCTTACGATAATTGTCGAATTTTAAGATATTCGCCGGAACCAAATTGCCAAAAAAAAATGTATAATGTCGTCTGTTGCTGGTAATTTAGTGTATATATGATTACAATCAAAACGGGAATGCTGCCACAATTTCTCCGCCGTGCGGAAATAATGTAAGCATGCGTCGCAGACAACTTCGCACTATTTCTAGCTACAACTTGGGTTGAAAGTAACCTAGAAATATTTTTAATCCAGCAATAATGAGTGTTACCGTTATCATCCAAAATTAGTAATACATTTATATGGTTAATTTGTTTCTCAGCTGTATAGTGCAAAGGTCCTACAACTTCATGTTTAACATTATTTTCTTTTTGAATTCTTTCCAAACCATAAACGTTTATCAAAAAATTGTTTCTTCTTCTATTTTTAAAATATCTGTTAATTTGACGAGAAACTGTAACCCGTCAAACCTAGCAACAGTTTAAAAATTTGAATACGAAGAAGTCCGATGTACAGACCCCTTCGGGACACAAAGAGCAGATGTTTCATTGTTTAGAAAGCTTCAAACTAGTTTTATACACACCCGAATCCTTTTCCTGAAACTCCGAGGCCTTCTTGTCACACTCCACAAAAACGATCGAATAACTCACTCAAGTTGCTGCCGATGGTGGCAACTTTATTCCGCATATTCAAACATTTTGTTTTTCTAATGTTTTGAGATCCCAATAAAAAAGGCCAAATAATTTAAAATTTAGTTTAACATTGACATATTTTTTAACTTGCTTTTCATGTAATTTCTAAACTTTTTTGTTGCATGCATTTGACGATGTTTATTTGATCCGTTTTATTCTATAACCAATAATACTGGACTTGAAAGTGGATCGCAAAACCCCATGTCGTCTTCCTGATTTCCCTATCTAGGTTTGTGACGTCGGTTCCTCACGTGACCGGCGTAGGCATGGCGAGAAACGTGTTCGTCACTGTCAGCACAGTAGTGGTAAAGGAAGTAGAAGCTGAAAATCATAACGTCAATAAATAACCAGTACCGTTTCAGCTTGACACACATTACCCTGGGGATTAAGCGGGTCAAGCCTAACTCTCTTAGGATTTTTGTCTTCGCCAGCGGCCATGATCGCAGTTCTCCGAGATGTGCCCCAAATCAAAAAATAACTTTAATTTGAATGATCTATTTGTAACAGAAACATTCCTACTTACCAGCCACAGGTTGCTTGGAGTTAGGGAACGGGCAACATTTCCTGCAATAACGTTTCAAGTTATTTGTTCTGGTGAAGAGTCGGTCACACTGGTCTCATCTAAACATACTTTATAAGAGTTAGCAAGCGAGTGTACTGCCGATCGAAACCAGTCAGACGGCGTGGATCTGAGCACTCCCGACTAAGATGGGAGGGAAACTGGTAAATTAGTAAAAGAAAAGTCGAAAAAATGTTACAAAGCGCTATTTTGTTTGCCATGCTAATAATTTATTACGAGAATTACGTTTTCCAACAAGCATCAAAGCGAACCTCGCCTTCTTCTGGTGGAGGTAGCGTAATGTCGCCTCGCAACGACGAATTTCTCTTTGATGCTGCGATATTTCTCGTCAGACTTGAAAATTTTCCCCCCGAACTTGACTTCTCGTACATTTAACGTATAGCCTCTAGGTCGAGCTCCATTGTTCTATACAGTTCCAAAACGCCGTTGACGCAACTATCAATTAACACTACATTTTCGGTAGTAAAGAACTCTTCATGATTCCAATCGGTTGATTTTATCCCATAATCGCTGCATTGAGAAGAGGTCTATACACTAACCATGTGCCCAGGGACTGTGTCATGTTGGTTCTGTGTGTTCAGAGTGTCCTGTTGGTCTTGTGTACTGCTGTGTGGCCATGTCAAAATCGGAATCGCTCCAATCTTCCCAATCCGTTAATGCTGCCGCTTCATCAAAAGGTTGGGTGGTCGTTGTCAAAAGTGGTGGTAGCTCTGCCGAGTTCTCATTCATTATCAATTATTTATTTTGGTAATCGTACAGCCTTATTAGCTGTCACCAAGAAGATAGTTGAAAACTGTAACCACGAAAGAAATTGGGGGTTGTGACCAAAACGAAGAGTGGGCGATGTGTCCAAATAAATGAATTGGAGGTTGTGACCAAGACGAAAACTAGGCAATGTGTTCAAAAAAATAATTGAGGGTTGTGACCAAAACAAAACATGGGGCTTGTGACCAAGATGGCCGAGTGTCCAAAACGATATTTGGGAATTGTGTTTAGCATAGGCCTTGTGACCCAAATAAAAGTTGGGGGTTATGACCATCACGAATTGAGCAAAATACATTGTGGGGGTTGTGTTCAGTAGGGATTGTGTCCTAGACTCCTTTGTGCGTCCATTATATAAGGCGCCCATTTGTAAATCTAGCGGATCAGTACAATTTTCGATGCGTAGAAGAAAATTCGAATTGCACTCTTTGTTTGCGAGTCCAACTAGACTTGGAGATTTACAAACTAGGTGGGCGGAAGCATTGCACTCCATAAGGTCTCTACTTTTAATTTTATTTACGTTGCCTTTTATTAAGTTGTACTGCACTGAACACTAATATTTCATAATAGTGATACAAGTTGAAGGCACAATTAATTATGGGATGATCAAAAACTGTTAATTAATTTGAATTAAATTTAAAACTTTCGCATTGAAGTTAAAGTGTACGGGTCAAACGTACATCAACACTTCATAATAATGAAAAATAATTCCGGGTTGTGACCAAAACGATATTTAAGAGTTGTGACTAATGTGAGGATTGTGTTCAAAACGATATTTAAGAGTCGTTTCTAATGTAGACCTTGTGACCAAAATAAAAGTTGGGGGTTATGACCATCACGAATTGAGTAAAATACACAGTGGACATGTGCCAAGTAGAGGTTGTGACCAGGTCCCCTAGAAATTTGTGGCTTCTAGTAGCGGGGTCCCTCTCCACTAATAGTTGAAAAAGGTGGAAGGGATCCGGATTTAATATATAAATTGGAAACCAGAAGACTTGCAGTCAATTCTCGATCTCCAAGATGGCCACCGCTAGGGTTTTTTGAAATTTTAACTGGCAGCATTATAGTGCTAGGATGATACGTTATTACAATGCATGTGCATTTTTTAAAACTTGAAAAGTATGAAGGAAACTTTTTTTAAAATAAAACTTACAGAACATTGAGGCCCATGGCTTGGTCCCATTCACTCTAGGTTATAGCTTACGCTAAACCCTTGGCATTACATTCACTCGTCCATTTGCTCATCCATCTACACTTTGAAGGGACTTCCAACCCCTCTAATGAGTGCCGCGTTGTTAATACGACATCCGGGAACACCTATTAGCGTTCCATTCCGAGAGCACGAGGCGCCGCATTTACTCGGTTTTCGGACACCCATCCAAGTACTGACGAGGCAGAGCTATGCTTAACTTTGCTGATCGCACTTGAATCGGTATTCTAGCCGCGCCAACTCGGGACCTAATTTTATAAGATCACAAACCTAGAAATTTTACAATTCCTTATTATTTAATAAATGAAGAACTATGAAACAGTTTTGTAGTGAAATTAGTATAATCGTGGTCTAAAAATTATTGGAAAGATATTGACACTAAAATTTCCGATAACATTAAAGTTCCGATAAAATCGCTTACTATCGTTCAACTAAAAAATAAACTGCTCAAAAGAAATGCAAATTGGAAGAGGAAAAAGTCAGAACTAATCCACCGGCTAAAACACATTTTAAACTCAAGTTATTTGTGTGAACCTGAGAACAAATTGTCTAACAAAACTGAAAAAGCAGCGTAGAAGCAGAAAAAGTAAAGGAGTGCTAACAAAAACCTTATCCCCCATATCAAATACCTATTTTACTTGATATAGCAACGAAAATATCAGCGGAAGTAAAAGTAGATATCTACAATAGCCATGATAATAATGAGGTTAATAAGCAATTAGCAAGAAAAAGTTCAACATATTTAAAATATTGATAGTAGCAGATAGCCATGAAAGGCAATGTGCGAACATACTGCGATCCATCATTCGTAGTAACTTCAAAGTTCAGTGCATCCTCAAACCGGGTGCACCATTTAAATGTTGTTTGCGATTTGACTAAAATAGTAATTGAATATTCCAAATCGGACTATGTAATTATTTTAGCAGAACCAAATAACGGTTTTTCTGAAAACGAGAAAATGCAATACCTATTCAAAAACTGTTAACTTAATCTATACAAAACCTTAAAAAATCGGACTTCGAGAAAACTGATTTCCGTAGTTTAAATTCCGTAAATACTGATAGTGATTGTGTTAAAATCTATCTAGACTCACCTGTTTTGTCTCACGGTACCACCACAATACAAGATGATGTGACCTTGATCAGAGTGTGGTCGTCGTCGTCGTCTTCCTTTCAAGGTGTAGGCATTATTGCCTGTTCCGAACTTCATAAGTCACTCCATCGCTTTCTAGGACGTCCTGGATCTCGCTTTCCCCTGGGTCGGTATGCCATCGCTTGTTTGGGTATTCTGCTTTCGCTCATTCGGTTGACATGCTGGGTCCATTTTTCTCTATAATCCACGACTTTGTCGTTTACGTCAAATATTCCTAGGTCTTCTCTTATGTCGGTATTCCTTAGATGATCTTCCCTCGTGCATCCTTTAGTTTTGCGAAGGAATTTCATTTCTGAGGCTTGTATTTTGCTTCTGTTCTTTTCGGATGTTACCCAGGTCTCACACCCGTATAATAGCATTGGCACCGCCATGGTTTTATAAAATTTCAGTTTAGTGTCCCTCCGTGCTTGGTTTTTTAGTGTTCTGTGTATAGTTCCATTAATATATTGGAATTTATGTAGCTTTTTGTATATATCTTGGTCGTATTCGTACGTAATGTCACAGCCTAAATAGTTAACGTGAGACACTTGTTCTATTGTGTGACTTTCTAATATTATTTTACTGCGAATCGGTTCTTTCCCTTTGAAGGCAATAACCTTTGTCTTTTGTATAGATATCTTTAATTTGTATTCTGTACATAATGTATACAGCTTAAACACGGCTCTCTGTAGGTCATCCTCATTTTTTTGTAATAGTATGAGGTCATCGGCGAATAGTAAGCAGTTTACTGCGTTTTGTCGGCTTAAGTATATCCCTGGATTTACTTCTGCCTTCCAGTATCCAATCATGTCGTTTATATATATGTTAAATAGAGTGGGTGATAATCCACACCCTTGTCTCACTCCTCGATTTATACTAATTTCGTTAGATATGGTAAGGCCGGTGTTTATCACAATATTTATATTTTCGTACAGGCTTCTGATTGCTCTTATCAGGTGGCCAGGATATCCAGTATTTTGCATTATTCCCCATAATTTATTTCTGTCGACTGTGTCAAAAGCTTTTTGTAGGTCCACGAACGCCAGGTGTGTTTCGAGGTTGTATTCTCTACGTTTTTCTATTATCTGTTTTATCGCAAAGACATTATCGTTGCATGATCGGCCTTTTCTAAAACCGCTTTGCTCTTCTGATATTAGTTCCTCTGTTAGACGGCAGAGGCCATCAAAAGAATTCATCATGCTGGCCATAGCTTAAATGCGCAACTAGAAACAGTGATATAGCTAGTTATAGAAGGGACAGCTTTAGTGAGCAAAAAAATACTGCTATCGTGAAATCTACAAATTCTTGCGAACTTACGATAAGTCATCTACATCTTAATATATGTAGCATAAGAAACAAGGTTAGTGTCTTAGAAGCCGTTTTGTATTATAATAATTATCCAGCATTAATTTGTCAAATTACAGACTGGTTAATTATTACTCAAGACAGCTTTAAGTGGGGGGGGGGGGGGGGTGTAGCTATTTATGCAATTACGGCACTATAGCTTAAGGAGTATGAGCTGAGCACGTCGCCGTTTGGTAAAGATTTTGAATATTGTCTTTCTTTTGATATTAACAACTATATATGTTTAGTATCCTGTATATACAGAGCTCAGGTTGGCAATTTTAATATCTCCATGACAAAACTGGGGAAATTTCTAGAAACTGTACGGAATAAATGTAGATGTATGATAGTATATCTTTAGCGCTATAGGCCATTGAGGCCCTTGGCTTGATTCCATTCACTCCGGCTTTGGCTTATTCGCTATGTTCTGGAGGGTAGTAGGGCCCTTTAACCACTACGCCCCCTCGGCTTACGCCAAACCCTTGGCATTACATTCACTTGTCCATTTGCTCATCCATCTACACTTTTGAGGGGACTTCCAACCCCTCTAACGACGACCAAGGCTTGACTGCCGAGACCGACTGTTTTACGTGCCCATCCGCTAGCACGAGTCGCCGTGTTTTGCGCAGCTTTGAGACACCCATCCAACTACCGACCACGGAGAACATTGCTGTACTGTCGTGATCGCAAGTGAATAGCCATCCTACCCGCGCCAACCTGGGACCCAGGTGTATGATAGTGTGTGGGGATTTTAATGTACATTTTTTAATTAAATCTAGTAATACTACAAAATTGGTAGATTTGTTCGATACATATGGGTTAAAAAACATATTGACGTTTTGACACGTTTTGGTGCTGCGATGGCAATTTGCTTTTAGACAACGTTTTTAGTAATTTGCAAAATGCTGTGCAAATGTGTTTCAGTTCATGCTCAGACACCTGCGAAATGAAAATAATTTTCAAATTTTTGGAAAAAAAAAGGTATTGCTCAAAAACTGGCAACATGTTTTTTAATTTTATAGTTTCATAGTGATAGTTTTGTTGTTCATAGTGTATCCTCGAATAGCTGGGATATCCTTTTCATTTGCATTTAAGGTCCAGCAACCAAATGTTGTGATAGTTCTTTAGCGCTATCCAGGATGCACACACTCTAAAAATTATTTTGCCCTGATAACTAAAATCTAGTTCTTGCAACTGAAATTTTTAGTGGCTATGGCTACAAATAATTTTTTTAGTTCTAATTTGTAACAAAATTTGGTTGGACTATTTCTGTTACTGCAAGTAAAATGTCTTGCTGCTACAGTACATTTGTGTTAGCAGTGATAGCACAGATCAATATTTATAAAAACATATTATATTAGTATAGTGTACCAAGTACGTTTTTATTCTGAACAAATAGCATTTGCTTCTCTTACCAATCTAATATTGTAAGCAGAACAAAACCAATTTGCTGGCATAACAAACTTTAATGCTTTGATGACTAATTTGTGTTGGTTATTGGAGCAAAAGTTAGAGTTACCGGAACAATACATATTAGTAAGATGCACTAACAATGTTTTCATTAAGAACAAATTGTTTTTATTTCTCGAACTACTGAAATTAGTAAAAATAAGAAAACGAATTTTGCTGTAGTAACAAACAGTAATAATACTTGTAATTACAAATTTGTATTGGTAATGACAACAAATAATATTTAAACCATTTTATTCTGGAATTGCAAAATTACATAAGTATTTTTTACAATGAAGAACTAAAAGACACATATAAGTTGCTATCTGGCAGTTTACATACTAAACATAATCTAAAAAATCTTTCACTTCAATGTGCTTTATCGTATTTGTATCTCTTACTTGGTACGCATAATAGTGCACCTTAAAACCTAATATTTCTAAATTAGAGTACCAAAAACATATTTCATTGGAACTGTTAACAATAATCTTTTTTTATCATACCAAAAAGAGGAAGTAAGTTAGCAGATCCTACAAAAAAAAGCAGTTGATGAAGAATTGGCACAATACTTTAAACCGGCAATTTGAACCCATTTTACTGAAAATCCATCTAGAAATTTACTTGGTATTGTAGTTAAATCGCCAGTCATGTCATTTTCCATCATAGCCGAATAAGAACTAAAATCGGTAGCACCTACTATTTTATCATCTCTGAAACCTTTAGATGACATTAGTCTAACACAGAATTTTAGTTTATAGTGCATCAATAAAGCATCCATTGAACTGAAAGTTTTAACACAAACGTAACAACTAGGCATTTTAAAAAATATCGAAATACTGACGAGTAAAAAATATATAAAAGTAGGTATGAGTATATAATATACAAAATTTTGCAAAAAGTAAATGTTGCATAAGAAACAATGATATAATAGGTATACAACCATAGATGAATTACGTTCTTGGTAGCGATGCTACTATGGAATTGAACGCTATATAAGATTTATCAAAGTCCGTTTTTATGTTGTACAGACCCCACTGCAACACCATCCAGACTTGCTCTGCTTCCAGTGCGTATTTTGTGTGTAAAGCGTAAATCACTTGGAAACAGAGATTCACAGCGCTTAAGCCCGTAGAAACTTCGAATAAAACGTCATCAACTACTACATAAGCAGCAATGATATGTTGTCCAGTTCTCCCACAAAGACTGGTGTAGGTTGTAAAGTTAAACCAAATTTTTTTAATTTGTATCTTCTTGCCTCTAACATATTATGTAGTTCTCCGACTGTCTGTTAAATATAATAAAACAACATTAGAAAATGTATAAAAATTTCAATAGGTACACTTAAAAACTATATTTAATAATAAAAAAAATAATTTATTTAAAATAATCCATAAAATTATAAGTATATCATAAAAAATTAAGAGTTTTATAAAAAATAAAAAATGATGAATAATAAAGTATTCATAGGTCATTATGTAAGCAGATCTCATGTAAAAACCACCCAATTGTTTTTATTAAAAGAAATAAATAGAAAATTTTAAACTAGAAACTGAGATTTTGACGAAAATACATGTTTTGGATCTCCAAGAACCCAGTCTGTGGGTGGGTATACAGGGTGTTCATTTGAAAACTTCCCACCCCCAATATCTCGGTGCACAAGGCTTTCTGAAAAAATCGCCGAGACACGTCAACAGTATTAGCGAGGGGGACATATTTTTACATAATAGTGACATAAATCGTTTCATCCCCCTACCCCCCAGAGCCGCCCCCTTAAAAATTTTAAATGGCAAGGGGGGTTATGTGATACCTCATTTGAAAGGTCTTCGTATTGCCTACATTTTGGCGTTTTGTTTTTTAAAATCGGTCGATTAGTTTTTGAGATATTAAGGGAAAAGTGTTTGAGTTTGTTAAAACAAAAAGGAGCGTGTATACTTATTGATAACATTTTTATTTATAATCAGTATTAAAAATACAAATAATTATGCGCCTCATATCTCAGGAACAGCTGCACCAAAAATAATTTTTGAGCACCAACTTTTGGTCACCAACTTTTGGTCACCAAAAGTATACTTGGGCGCAGTTGCTGACCAGGTTAGTTGTTTTCATCCATTTTTTCTTTTTAATTTGGAGCTCAAAATTTGGTGCTTAAATCACTATTTTTTATGCTCCGTTAAATACAAGCCTATTTATTTATTATTCCATCATAAATGTAGATATTTAATTCAAATTTTGTACAGATGTTTTACTATTATTATTGTCTAATATTAAACAGGACATGTACGGACACGTTAAGTTCACTATTTTAGTAAAGCCAGTAAGTAAAGCATTTTATACGCCGCATAGGAGGAATTTGTCGAAGTTAAGCTGCTGAATAGGAGGAATTCGTCGACGCCTTAAACACATGTTCCGGATTTCGGGCTTGGTATTGCACAACATCATGAAATTTATTGTAATTGCAATATATAGATCGACTTTAAAAATAATGTTTAAAGCTAGAAGCTTTCGTTAAACTAGTATTTCTTTCTCATTCCATGGTGAAAATAGGAAACCCTACCGATTAAAAAAGATTAGGATAATGTACATTAAACTCCAGAATTTCCATAGAAGGTGATTATACGGGCTATTTTCTGAAATATGCGCTTACCTATTCACTTTTGTTCCGAGATTTTAAACTTATGTTGAAATTATGGGGAAGGTTCGGGGTATTCCAGCAATGTTTCATTAAATTTATAACAAAACTTCATGCAAATACTGCAATATCATATCAATAAATAAATCACACTTACCTTAAAATGTTTCTGTCAAATCCTCTAGTCCAATCTTGTAATAAACTACTCACTTCCATAATTATTACTTAACAGAATTGATATAATAACACCACAAAACAAACTATGAGCATCAAAGATTATTAGCTCTTACTTCTCCACCGAATGAAAACGGTATGTTTGCGACTCGAAAGGCGCCTTTTTTACCCGCGAATATCTGCTAAATTTACTTAATTATAATTTGATACTAATGTTATTTCCCGCGTCGCAGTATGAGGTATTTGCTGATTAAGCAGTTGAAAGTTAAAGATACGCTTATTGCAACAAATATGAAGGTTTAGAGCAACAAAGAAAATTTGTCAACTCAATACATTCAAGATTAGTAACTTTGATAAGTTTGATTTACTTGTCACTACACACCGAATGTGTTTTTCTAACATACATGAACGTTTATGGCAACAGAGAAAATTTGTCGGATTCAGTTATTCAGCATTAGTAACTATGAGAAGTTTCAGTTTACTTGTCACTACACACTGAATGTTTTGAGAATGATAATAATATTGTTCTTTCGTTATTGGAACAAAATTACTTGTTAAAATAACTAACTTTTGTCAACTAATAATTGTGTGACATTCGAAATAATACGCAATCTTTGTAGCAACACTTGCATTGGTTGCGTATGCCAAAATTTGGTCAGGAGAACTAAAATTTTCCAACAAATAACGGTTTTTTTGTTTATACCAAATCATTTTTTAGAGTGCATGTAGCCTTGCTTCTGCTACGGACGCGAACTAGCTTTGCACCCCCTCCCACCAGTACCCCTCCTGGATTTAACCTCCCTAGGAAAACGTGGACAGCACTAAATCGAGCCCGCACCAACCATGGCAGATGCCAATACTGGTTACATAAATGGGGAATATCCGAAGATGCCAGCTGTGACTGTGGACACACAAGACAGACCATCCACCACATCGTCTTAGAGTGCCCATTGAGAAAATTCGATTCCTCCATCAGAAACCTGCACTAGGCCACCAATGACGGAGTGAACGGGCTAACAACCTTAGACATTCGATTTTAAACTCATAGACATGCTTATTCCACATATACAGAGAGAGTTAAAAGTATGGAGACACCGATTTGCTGCCGTTAATATTCATTTTTAAGAAAATGTTCAATACAAAAGTTTTTTATGAAATTTTTATCTACATATTGATATACACGAAAAATTTTATTATTCAATTGTTTTTGAGTTATCACTTTACGCGATATTTTTTTAAATGGCAACCTATTAATGTTATACTACTATTCGATAGAGAATTCTTTTCTCTTTACAATGGTATAAAAATTTTTTGGGTTTGTATAACATTTCTTCGAGAAAATGTCCGTTGAAGTTGAAGTATTTACAATTAATTAACTTCCCTATTCGTAAACGACATAGCCATGATAAACAAAAGCGAAGCGATAAACAAAGGCGATATCACTAAGGCTGAATTTGTTTGTTTACAACATTTTTCAATTTTGTGTAATTTATTGCTGTTAGCATTAGCAATGGCGAGTTTAAGTGAACGTGAAAGAATTGAAATACTTATGATGCTGGGTTATGGAGATAGACGTAGAAGTTTGTAATTTATTTAATGATACGCATACAAATAGAAATCCAATTTCTAAATCTGTTGTTGGTAAAACTTTACAACGTTTTGAACAAACGGGTAGCGTTAAAAATGTACCAAACAGTGGTAGACCTAGAACATCGACAAGTGATGATAAAAAACTGGATGTTTTATTGGCTGTATCTGAAGATCCCCATTTACCAACCAGGCAATTAGCGGCCAATCTCAATATTTCACAGTCTTCGGTCGTTTCAATTAGAAAAAATGAAAAGTATAAACCCTATAAGGTACACTTTATACACGAGTTGATGGAGGATGATTTTGATAGGAGACTCCAATTTTGTGAGGAAATGTCAAATATTTGCAATAATAATGAATATTTTGTCAACAATATTGTTTTCGCTGACGAAGCTACGTTTTGCCTTAATGGTGAAATAAACGGACATAACTGCAGATACTGGTCGTCGGAAAATCCTCATTGGGTTTTGGAACACCATACGCAGTATCCTCAAAAGGTTAATGTTTGGGCGGGCATTCTAGGGGGTCATATTATCGGTCCCTTTTTCGTCGATGGCAATTTAACTTTTGCTCTGTATTTGCAGTTATTGCAAAATCAAATTATACCTGCTTGTGCTACTCTCTATCCCCATGAAAACAATGGACACCTCCCCGATAACAGTATCTGGTTCCAGCAAGATAACGCCCCACCACATTATGGTGCAAATGCTCGTCAACATCTGAATAACGTGTTTCCAAATAGATGGATTGGGAGACGAGGAAACATTGAGTGGCCAGCCCGTTCGCCGGATTTAAGCCCTTTAGATTTTTTTCTTTGGGGATACGTAAAAAACAAAGTTTATAAAGATAGGCCCAATAACATAGAAGATTTAAGAATCCGAATTACCACAACGATGGAAGAAATTCCCCGTGAATTCTTAGAAAATTCTCTTCAGGGTTTTGTAAATCGATTGGGTCATTGTCAAATTGTAAATGGAGGACAGTTTGAACATTTAATTCACTAGAATTAAGTGTTTATTCGTATTTATTTATGCTTTACTTGTTTTTGTTAATGTTTTTGTAGTTTGTAACATCATTGTATTTTTTTTTGTCGTTGTTTAATTTAGTTATTAATTTCTTTCTAACAATAAGATTTTGACCGACAACTTTGTTGCAAATAATTTTTCATAAAATAGAAATATTAAACTCGCTCGCCTTTGTTTATCGCTTAACTTTTGTTTATCATGGCTGCATCGTTTACTAATTGGGAAGTTAATTAATTGTAAATACTTCAACTTTAACGGGCATTTTCTCAAAGAAATGTTATGCAAACCCAAAAAATTTTTATACCATTGTAAAGAGAAAAGAATTCTCTATCGAATAGTAGTATAACATTAATAGGTTGCCATTTAAAAAAATATCGCGTAAAGTGATCTCAAAAACAATTGAATAATAAAATTTTTCGTGTATATCAATATGTAGATAAAAATTTCATAAAAAACTTTTGTATTGAACATTTTCTTATAAAGCGAATATTAACGACAGCAAATCGGTGTCTCCATACTTTTAACTCTCTCTGTATATTACCATTTTATCTATACATAATATCTTGCCTATTCCTAATATTCTCTTATTTTTATTACACGTAACTCGACACCTTCAGGTATATGAGGATAGATTACGATGATGACATGTGTACCTGTCATATTTGCTCATTTTGTTATGTTTGTATATGCAAGTTTATTTTGTTGTTTATTGTGTATATATGTAGTGATAGTGATGGAGTAGGTACAATTTGGTAGGTGTCCCAATCGCCTAATTTCTTTGTGACATCTATCAATTCCTGAACATCAAAAATTCATACTCCTTTACTGAATACATGGGGAACAATAAAAAATTTTTAAGCTAAATTGCTCATGAACGAGAGTAAAATAAGATTCACAATTATATTTGAAGTCCAGCAATACTTAAAGGGCGTAAATGCTTCCTTTCCCACTCAAATATTTGACTGTCAATCTGCTGTATCATTTCTAGTTTTCTTTAATATCAAACAAACTCTTTTTAAACAAAAACAAAGAAATGATTTTTTTTCTCACAAAAGTCGGTTTATAAATGCACTATGACATGCAAGTGCATGGTCAAGAAACGCATTGTAATAGTTGCTAACATTGATACAAAAATTCTTATAGAAAATATATGCAACAATTTCTAAAATATTGAAGTTCAGTTTTGTAGTATACATTTTTTTGTAAAAAACATGATACAAAAATTAACAATCTTTTAGGAATTTTTTTGATAATACTGTATAAATAATAATTTATATCATGCAGTTTTTGTACCTACTGCGCGGTTTTAAGGTATTTTTCAGAAACATAAAAAAATGTAAAAATTGTTCCACATCGGCAAAGTAATGAATTTGATGGGGAACACAAACTGCCGGATAATTTTGCATGAATGTGAGTTACATTATCATTTATAGTAAAGTAAGGTGTGACACCCACTTTCTCTTTGAGCCACCCTACTAAAAGATTTTATTTCTGCTTCCTCACTATACAGGACTATTCAAATTCGACCCTCACCATTGGGATCTAGCTTATTATAAGAGATAGAGATTCGGTTAAATTGCGATACTTTATGCTGATTAATAATCTAAAAACAAAATTGAGCTAGCTGCTTTTGTTTTGTATATACAAGCAAAAAACGAAAAAAATCAATTTTTGACTACATTTTGTTTATTAACGAAAATTTTGAAAATCTGAAAGGACTACATTTACTTTTTATTCTGCACACTGTTATCTGATTAGATTTGATATACCAAGTTTCGTTTTCTGGAACCATCATGAACTTCATTTATTTAAAAAGCCACCAATTTTTGTTTGGGCACCATTTTGTGGTATTAATTATTCTGATTTCAAAAATATATAACACTATAGCATTCACGTTTCAATTTCATACAAAACTATGCAAATAAGAAAATTATTATTATAGATCAAGATGCAGCAGTGTTGAAACAAAAGGTGTAAATCTAAAACACAATACAAACACACTTTGAACTTTTTAAACTACAAAAATTGCTTCCAGTTTTTACAGCAATGAAAGCGTTTATTTGTATTTTGTTTTACAGTTACAGGATCTTTTGTTTTAACACTACATCTTGATCCATAACAATAATTTTGATTTGCATATTTTTGTATGAAAATGAAATGTTAATGCTAAAGTATTATGCCATTTTTGACATCTGAATAATTAATGCTACAAAATGATGCCAAAACAAAAGATAGCGACTATTTAAAAAAATGAAGTTGATGGTGGATTCAGAAAAACGAAACTTGGTATATCAAATCTGATTAAATAATAGTATGCAGAAAAGAAAGTTGCTGTGGAAAATTGCTTCCAGATTTTCATAATTTTTGTTTGAACAAGATGGATTAAAACACAAAAATTGATTTTTGTGTTTCTTTTACACATATTTACGAAAAGAAAGCAGCTAGCTCAATTTTATTTTTAGATTGTTAATCAGCATAAAATTCCACAGCTTAGCCGCAATTTAACTGATTCTCTATCTCTTATAATTTAGCGAGATCCCAATAGTGAGTCAAATGTGAATAACCCTGTGTACAATTACCGACATAAAATCTAATTAAAACCCTATGCAGGATGTATCAAATTGCGTATTAACTATGGGGATCTCGCTTATTTGAAGAGATACAACAATGGTTAAATTACAGAAAAGTTGTGGAATTTTATGCCCACTAATAATCTAAAAAGATATTAGACCTATCTTGCTTAGTTTGTGAAATAACTGGAAAAAACTGAAATTTCGGATTATTTGTTTTCGGTTATAACTCATTTATCATTTATGTTACATTTTTCTAGTTCACACATTATTAAAACACTTTTTTATGCTGAATTTAAATTTTTGATCAGATTTGGTATAACTGTTACCATTGCTCATTTTCGACTGTCAACTTGTTTTTTTCTTATGGTCGGGATTTTAAATTTTTTCATATTTGAATAGTTTTTAATTCTGATTTCAACGATGTGTCACACTTTGCATTTTGTTTAAGTTTTGAGTATTTTATTATAGATAATAAAAATTTCATAAGAGTGCCATGGAAAGCCCACGTCATTTAATTTATTTCGAAAAAATTCTAGTAGACCATGACTGATGGAAGTAAAACAAAACACTACTTTTATTTACTTTGGCCTTTAGATACATTAGGTACGCGAAAATTTCAGGAAACTTTGTTTTGAGCCTAGGCAGCAGGTTATCTAATTTAAAAAAAAAAACAAATAAATGACCAATTTTCTAACATACACAATTTACTGAAAATTCCACTTGCAGTTTTTATGTTTGCAACTGACATACTCTCTAATTTGTGTGTTAATAACTGTGTCATTCATTTGTTTTTGTAAAAGATAACTCAACCTGCTGCCTCCGCTCAAAACAAAGTTTACTGAAATTTTTGCGTACCTAATGTATCTAACAGCCAAAGTAAATAAAAGTAGTGTTTTGTTTTACTTCCAGCAGTTCATGGCCTACTAGATATTTTCCAAAATTAATTAAATGACGTAGTTTTTCCATGGCACTATTATGAAATTTTTATTTTCTGTAATAAAATGCTCAAAACTTAAACAAAATGCAAAGTGTGACACATCGTTGAAATCAGAATTAAAAACTATATTCATATATGAAAACATTTATAATGTTGACCATAAGAAAAAAAAAAGTTGACAGTCGAAAATGAGCAATGGTAACAGTTATACCAAATCTGATCAAAAATTTAGATTGAGTATAAAGAAGTGTCCTATAATGCGTTAACTAGAAATATGTAATATAAATGACAAATAAGCAGTGATGTGATTTTACCGGTAAAATAAAAAACGGTAAGTAAAATCATTATTTTACCGGTAAAATTAATGTCACGTCAAAAATGATGTCATTGGATTCCTTATGAAAAACCATTTAGTTTGATACTAGATACTCGACAGGTCTACTTGATACTTGATACCAAAACACAAAAATACAATTATTTATAGTTTATAAAAATATAAGGGTTATGTAACTTACAGTTACAGTTATAATTATTAAAGTATACCTAAATTAAATACAAAGCAAAATGTGATAACGAAAATAAAAAATATGAAGATATAAATCCCAATAAACATTTAGATAAAATAAACTTATACATATAAACATAAAGTTAAACAAACTTAATAAATGTAATTGATGTAACTTTTAATAACAAAAATAAAAAATATTTAATATATATTATTATATTATAATATGATTGGTTTAAAGAAATTAATCTTTATTTAGGTTTCCTACCACAAAACATTTCTGATCCTTTCCAAGAAAAATAATGTTTTGTTTTGGAGTACGACGAATATCTGCGCCTGCGCGCGGCAATTCGAAATGATTTTACCATTTTACCGGTAAAATGTGATTTTACTTTACCGGTAAAATACCATTTTACCGATTGGTAAAATACCGAGACTCACATCACTGCAAATAAGTTACAGCCGAAAACAAAAAATCCAAAATTTCAGTTTTCTTTAGTTTATTCAGAAACTAAGCAAGATAGGTCTAATATGTTTTTAGATTATTAGTGGGCATAAAATTCCACAACTTTTCTCTAATTTAACCATCGTCGTATCTCTTCAAATAAGCGAAATCCCCATAGGTAACACGCAATTAGATATATCCTGTATATAAAGAAATCTTAGTCAAATAAAAAATAACACTTGCATAAATGATTAATAGAAAATATTACAATTTATTAAACTTGCATGACACACTTAAAATTGTACAGTTTTCGAATACCGAATCTTAAATACACAAAATTATTGGAGTAAAATCTTTTCCAAAATCTCAATGATACTCTCAACTGCTTCAAAACGATCCATTTGCTCCGAATCATGCGCACATACTTCAATTAATCCAAATAAGTCGGAAAAAGACTTCAGAATATTATTTGGAGGCGTATGCATAAGTCCTCCTTTCATCATTGGCCAAGGTGCATTTTTGGATAATAACAACTAAAATTTACATTTATTAGTAATCCAGTTGTTTAGTTAAATGCAACTCCCCTACTTAATTATTTAATTGTTAAAGTAACCAAATACTTACAGCAAGACGTTGTCAATGCACCTGATAAAAATGAATTTAACAGTTTGACACTCGATGTTTTGACAGAGACAATGCAAAATATATTGCATATAAGGAAAGATACGTTTTACTGGTTAAGAAATGTGGAAGAGATTTTAATAATCTTCAAAATAGGTCATAATTTCCTTAAGGTTTCGTTAATTTACTGCTCAAATTTCCAGTGCATTTCCCATAGTGTTTCTAACCCATGTTGGGTCAGTAAAGGGGTAACCCCTACCATTACCAAACGAGTCCACAACATATTTCACAACAACTTACCTTACACACTGCATAGTAATTGTGGTCACTCAAAGTACTGAGACATATTTTCTGCTCCGAGTATGCAAAATCATCTTCGTCATCAAAATCTATGGAATGATGAATATTCTTTCCTACAAGTTAAATAGCTATTATAACAATAATAAGAACTAAGGTACACATACCTGACCGATTGTTATCAGTTACAATTACATTCTCAAGGTCAACAAATGTAACTTTTAATTTCGAATTAACTGCAATATTATCAGGCGATATGTCAGTTAGATAAAATCTGAACTCTGAATGTCTTTCAGTAAAATTTTTTGCAGCTTGCAACAACTGTAATGTTAAATTTGCACGAATGTTCCAATCAGCATCGGCAAAATTGTTTAAGGTTGATCCACAATAATTTTCAACAATTAAACGTCCACATGCTCCCAAATATTGTGGTACAGGCCAGTTGTCTTCGTATTTCAGCAGCTACAAAAATTAGATCATGATTTTGTTATGTACAGCGGTAATTCAATAGAACAATATACTTGAATTAATAGTGGTTCCACATTTATTTCCAAGCTGGTCCACATATGTCTTGCATATGTATCTAACTTAATGCTTCGTGAATATCTGTTGAGATAATTATTAAGAAGACTGTTCATGAATCTATTACCAGTTGAACAAACTTTAACATTCATTTCACTACCGTTTGAAATAGTGAAGTTGAATTTTTTTCCTTCATCTCTATTCTGTTCTTCAATAAGTTGCAATAAATCACAGTCTTTATTTAAATTATTTCTTCTACATATAAAATCATCGAAACGACTGAGTTCAAAATTATGTGCAAGTTTTTTAAGTATTACAGTATTATTATTATAAAGTGCATAAAAAACATTTTTTACACTAAAATAATTTGTTAATAAATCGAAAATGGAAGAATCCCTTAATTTAATCTTGTTCTGTTTAAACTCGTCACAAAAATCAGTTCCATAACAATACGGACACTTTTCTATTTCACACATATTTATAAGCGGATTATGAATTACTTTGTACAAAAATATACCTACACTTAATGTTGATAAAATTAAAATTAAATTTATGTTCATTTTTCACTTTAGTTTTATTCAAGTTTTAGTTGTATTATTATCCAAAAATGGTACTTTAGAACTTAAATACATCAATGATTATTTTTAACTCCTTGCTGCAATGCTTTCTGTCGGTAACTGAATAGTTCTTTTACCCATTTTTCTGATCTGGCTTCTTCATTTAGGAACAACTACAAAAATATCGTAATTTAATATATACTCATTGAAAATCTGGTGATTTCTTCAAATTGTACATTTTAAATAAAAAAAGAATATTTACTAACATTGTGATGAAAAATACTGTCAGGTTCCACAGGTTCAATTTGGGGCACTTTAATTGTTTGTTTTTTCAAATCAATCACTATCGTTTCGGGAACCTTTTTCTTTGATGAAAACGACTTTGGAGCGAAACTATCATTATTTATTTCATCCAACACCTTACCATCCATTACAGGTACATCAGGTTCTTGAGTTAAATCAATTTTTAATTTACAATCAGTTCCATTTTCTACACTTTGCGATGCCTTTATCTTATTCTTTTTAGCCTTTTCATTGCTGGATGTCGAAGTTGATGAGTAACTAGAACTTGATGAAGTTGAACGGCGTTTCTTACTAGTATATTCTCTTATATAAGATTTTGATCTGGAACGCCTTGTTCTATGCCGATCTCTTGAGTATGACCTGTGATGTCTATCTCTTGATACTGACCGTTTATGTCTAGATCTGTCTTTAGATCTTGAAAGTTTATACAACTTAGACTTGTGTGATCGATGATACGATTCACTTCTACTTCGTGCTCGTCTAAAATAAATCCAATATAGTGTGTTACATACATTATTTTAGCTACAAGCATTACCTTGATTTGGAGTATCGGTCACTACTTCGACTTGTAGATCGACGTCTTCTAGCCGCTTTGTTGTCTTTTTTGTGCCTACTTCTAGAGCTACTGGATTCAGACGAGCTAGATCTATTAATGCTTACGTTAAGATACGTTCTTGCTAGACAGCACAACGTAAATGTCACACTGCATGATTAGCTTACCTTCGCCGACTGCTACTTTTATGTGAACGTTTATTCCGACGCTTTTCTGAATCTGAATCGCTGGAATACTTACCCATTATAGTTATTTTAATATCAACTCAGAAAATTGTTAAAAACCAAATTATTTTTTTCTTGAATCAACGTGATTTTTTAACGTACCAAATAAGTGATTATTATGTAAATAATATTACAGCAACAATTTTCCAGAATTAACTAATAAAATGCTTCTTAAAAGCGTAATTTTTGACATGTTGTAGTGTCTTGTTTTATACTTAACCTATAGAATAATTGAAAGCATGTTATTGGTTGATCTTTCTAGTGACGTCATAGGATGTCGCGGATCGCGCCGCCGCAGTGGTTGTACAGCAGACTACAATTTGTTTTGTTTGGTGTACTGACAGGTGAATATTGATCTGTTTGGCAGTTGTTTGTGTATAGCATAAAATTATTTGTCAAAATGACAATTATTACAAAACCAATATCAGAAAAGAAATCAGAGAAATTAGTAGTTCCCTTGGTGGATAACGAGCAGAATGCAAATGCGGTAAGAATACTTTTAACTACACCCCTTTGTCAGGATAAAAATATGGCCCCCTGTATGTACGTCACTAATCCGACCAATAATGTTATCATTTCATTAAGTACATTTTATCATCAATTAACTATTAACCCATGGTCGATCACACGCAAAATGCAACGAATGCACTTTGACTTTTCTTTATTTGGATGTTTTTTATGTAAGATTGATAAGAAAATTATCGCCTGTTAATAAAAGATTTAAAAAATTGTTCCTTGCAATACTAACAACAAAGTTGATTGATTTGTGGCTAGGTTGTAGTTAGGAACGCATGTTTTTTGTTGGTATTTTGTTGTAAAAATTGTATATTGTCAAATAATTTGTTCAATTTATCATTTAAAGCCTTTGCTAATATGAAATGTCGTGGAAGCCTTAAAGTTAATCCTAATTTTAGGCATCCTTTAGTTAGTTGGTCAACTGCCTAGAATGTGAGGACTCCCAAGTTATTTTATTAAAAATTACCTTTTTTTTTTTACTTAATCTTTTATAATAGTAGAACGACTTGCTATAAAATTCTGTTACAGAATTTTTAAAGCTTCTTTAGAGGCTTGGTGGTTTGTTTCTGCAAATGATTAAGTTTTCATAGGATGGGTTTTTTATCACTACTGGTAATGTTGATCCTTGGTTTTGCTAGACATAGGAGTTAATAATATATATGTCGACAGTGCGCTTGATAAATACCATGATTATAACCTTAAAAAAAAATCAAAAGCTGAGAATTACGTTTTTCATATTTTGATATTTTAGTTTTACTGTAACAAGCTCTTTTATGTTTTCTGATAAGGTAGGTAGGTGGTAACACAAAGAAAGGAATTCAATGAAGGTTTTATAAGCAACCGAAACTTGTATAAATAATAAAAACAAATAATTTTTTTGTTCGCCGCGTACAGTTCCGCCAGTTTATTAGTCATGGGTTATTTCACTTATTTTAAAAAGAAAGTACGTAAACCACTTTCTATTTTTTTTTCTGCCTGCTGCAATGCTCGTGTGGACAATTAAATTTTGAATAATAGATATAATAGTTTTGTAATTAGGTAAATAGCACAAGCATGTGTATTGATAAGTAAAATATATACAAAAATGTATTAAAGAAAAAAAAACGTAGACTTGCTAAGGAATTAGTGTAAATGCATGATGTTCTTATGTATTATTTCATATAAATTTTATACAATCAAATGAGGTATTTAGTTTTACGGTATTTAACAAATTAATTTATCATTTAAAGGCTTCCTCATTGAGCTGTTTTGAGAGCCTCCAAAGTAATGTCACATTTAAAAGCTTGGTGGTTTGTATGGCAAATGATTCTGTTCTGACAGGATGTTTTTTTATCACTGTTGATAGCTTGTGGTATTCTTAAATTTTTGTATGATCAAGTATCAGATAATTATTTCAGTTTTGGTTTTCCGCTGTCTTTTTACTCCTGGAAGCTGGAATAATTTGCTGAATATTCAGGAAATTGTAATGCATTGTGGTTTTTATTAATAAAAATTAAAAACATATTTTTTAGTTAAACATTGTATTTGTTAAGATATGTATTTGGCACCTGATACGTAGTAGCAAAATGGTTACACTACTACTAATAAACATTGCAATAAAATTGGAAATTAACTAAAAGAGATGAGCACTCTCAACTTTATTTAATTCAGTGATGTGAGTCTCAGTATTTTACCAATCGGTAAAATGGTATTTTACCGGTAAAGTAAAATCACATTTTACCGATAAAATGGTAAAATCATTTCGAATTGCTGCGCGCAGATATTCGTCGTACTCCAAAACAAAACATTATTTTTCTTGGAAAAGGTCAGAAATGTTTTGTGGTAAGAAACTTACATAAAGATTAATTTCTTTAAACCAATCATATTATAATATAATAATATATATTAAATATTTTTTATTTTTGTTATTAAAAGTTACATCAATTACATTTATTAAGTTTGTTTAACTTTATGTTTGTATAAGTTTATTTTATCTAAATGTTTATTGCGATTTATATCTTCATATTTTTTATTTTCGTTATCACATTTTGCTTTGTAGTTAATTTATGTATACTTTAATAATTATAACTGTAACTGTAAGTTACATAACCGTTATATTTTTATAAACTATAAATAATTGTATTTTTGTGTTTTGGTATCAAGTATTAAGTAGACCTGTCGAGTATCTAGTATCAAACTAAATGGTTTTTCATAAGGAATCCAATGACATAATTTTTGACGTGAAATTAATTTTACCGGTAAAATAATAGTTTTACTGGTAAAATAATAATTTTACTTACCGTTTTTTATTTTACCGGTAAAATCACATCACTGATTTAATTACAAGGAAACAATACATATTGTATACATACATACGCCCAAAAATAAAGCTAACAAGAGAGATTTATAAAGTAGTGTAATTTAACAGTAACGGGTTACTCATAACTAGGGCTTTAAACATTTATAGAACATAATTTTGAAATGTGTAGTTTGGATTTTATTTGAGCCAAAGTTCCACTTTGGTTCTTTTTTCATTTTTTTAATCAAAAAGTTAACAAAATAGAAATAGAGATGTATTATTTATTAGCTGTGCCTATTCAAAGGTTATGTTGTTTGCTTTATGCTATGGAGTTTTATTATACTTACATTTAATAGGTTTTGAAAATATTTGTAAAGTTATTCTTTAAATTGGAGAAAACGGTGCGGTAATGTTAGGGGCGAGCAGTAACGCATGGGCAATCGCGCTTTAACGCCACTGTTTTTCTGCAGTCATCAAAAGGATTTTACCCGGCCTTACCTGAAATAGTTATGTATTTTTTATTTATTATGTTCAATAGACTTAACTTTATT
Organism: Ctenicera cuprea; assembly: GCA_958336395.1. Classification (NCBI taxonomy): domain Eukaryota; kingdom Metazoa; phylum Arthropoda; class Insecta; order Coleoptera; family Elateridae; genus Ctenicera; species Ctenicera cuprea. The sequence goes on along the minus strand of OY284487.1, from coordinate 43,547,674 downwards.
GTTTGTCCACAGAAAATTCGTGTTTGCAGTTGAAATGACGAATTGAGCAAATTTGAAGATATATGTTGTCTTTGTTTACCTAATTCATATTTAAAACATAATTTGCATTAGATTTATCGTATATGTTACATATTTCTAGTTAACGCATTATTAGGACAGTTTTTTATGCTGAATCTTAATTTTTGATCAGATTTGGTATAACTGTTACCATTGCTCATTTTCGACTGTCAACTTTTTTTTTCTTATGGTCGACATTATAAATTTTTTCATATTTGAATAGAGTTTTTAATTCTGATTTCAACGATGTGTCACACTTTGAATTTTGTTTAAGTTTTGAGCATTTTATTACAGAAAATAAAAATTTCATAAGAGTGCCATGGAAAGCCCACGTCATTTAATTTATATTGAAAAAATTCTAGTAGACCATGAACTGATGGAAGTAAAACAAAACACTACTTTTATTTACTTTTACCTTTAGATACATTAAGTATGCGAAAATTTCAGGAAACTTTATTTTGAGCGTGTGCAGCAGGTCAAGTTATTTTTTACAAAAACGAATAAATGACAAAGTTTCTAACATACACAATTTACTAAAAATTCTATTTGCAGTTTTTATGTTTGCAACTGACATAACAAATTTGAATAACAGGTTAAGTAAATACAACAGATAACACTAGAACTGCACTAATACAAATAATTATTAAATAAATGTTCAAAACATTTGACACCTTTGTAAAACATGCTTAGAAGCTCGTCTAAAATAAACTCTCTAATCTGTGTGTTAGTAACTGTGTCATTATTTTTTTTTGTAAAAAATATCAACCTGCTGTCTAGGCTCAAATGAAGTTTCCTGAAATTTTCGCGTACCTAATGTATCTAAAGGTAAAGGTAAATAAAATTAGTGTTTTGTTTTACTTCCATCAGTTCATGGCCTACTAGAATTTTTTCAAAATAAATTAAATGACGTGGGCTTTAAATGTAATTTCATAAGAGAAATTTTTATTTTCTGTAATAAAACGCTCAAAACTTAAATAAAATGCAAGGTGTGAGATCGTTGAAATCAGAATTAAAAACTATTCAAATATGAAAAAATTTATAATGTTGACCATAATAAAAAAAAAGTTGAAAGTCGAAAATGAACAATGGTAACAGTCATACCAAATCTGATCAAAAATTTAGATTGAGTATAAAGAAGTGTCCTAATAATGCGTTAACTAGAAATATGTAACATAAATGATAAATGAGTTATAGCCAAAAACAAAAAATCCAAAATTTCAGTTTTTTCCAGTTCTTTCAGAAACTACACAAGATAGGTGTAATATCTTTTTAGATTATTAGTGAGCATGAAATTCCACAACGTTTCTCTAATTTAACCATCGTCGTATCTCTTCAAATAAGCGAGATCCCCATAGTTAACACGCAATTTGATACATCCTGTATATTAGACCTTTTTAAAATTATTTTTATAGTTAACGCAGTAGCCAAATAATCGTGACATATAAAAATGGCTGAAAAACTCAATGGAAAGAATATAATTTCCTAATTTTGCCTGTTTAAATGAAACTAAATATTCAGGAGTAGGTACTTGTAAATTTGTTGTCGGTATATATCTACTTTAAATTAAACTTAACTAGTAGGTTTTAAAAATTGGACTCTGACATCGTTTCACAGCATTTCTTAGGTGTTTTAACTACAACCAGTTTTTTGCACAAAAATGACGAAATATAGAAATATGAAATTAAATAGTGTATTTAATATACAGTTATTTTGGATTGTTATTAAATTATAAGATTTAAGCCATTTTGAAGTTTGTTACATACAAAGTGTGGTCTATTTTGAATACAACCCAATAATAAGAAAATAATCATCTTATTGTTTGTTTACATACTCTTCACAAATATATTAGTGGCTAAAGGAATTAAGCTATACAATACTTCAAAACGATGTCATATACATTTGATGACCTCACAATTTTATTGCATTTATCCTGCAATGTTTATGTACCTATTATTATACTGTATTATAATCCTAGAGTAAATAGCATGTCTTATTCGCTCTAAAAATTCAACCGAGATCAATTAAAAATGTAAAATCTAAACGCAATAAATTTGTAAATTTTTGTGACCTGCATTGATTGATTGCCTAACCATACGTTTACATTTCTTTCAGATATATTTTTTTTATATTTTAAATAAAATAGAGTTGATTTGTGGTGACACTAACGAATGCAATAATTATGAACTAATGTATGAATTGAGATTTTAAGAACTCGGAATATGATTCCTGCTAATGCTGGCTGGTCGCTATACAATACTTGCAAGTCACGTGAAGTCAGCAGTTCTAATAGCATGTGAAAAGCGTAATTTAAAAAAATGTCGCTATAGTAAGCGTAATAAAGCAATATCATGTTAAGGGAGAAGGGAAAACGAATAACAATAACACTGAACGAACTATATATTAAGAATAAGTAATTAAGTATATTATGAAATAAGCTATGCTGCTCGCTGGCCTCATTCACACACACTGCCCTGTTCACCTCCGCTGACCTGCTCCCACTCTTCAACTATGCCGACCATAACCGATAATAGGGGAATCCCCTAACATTCATTTGATTTTGTATGCAGCAGGGTTCCCACTGACCCTGGATAACCTGGAAGTCATGGAAAAGTCAGGGAATTAAAATTTTAACCTAGAAGTCATGGATTTTATGCAAAATTTGGCAAAAGTCTTGATTTTTCTCTTGATTTACAGTAAAAAACCTGATTTTCCTGCAGTAGTGTTAACATAATATAAAAAAGTTAAAAATTTTTCGAATGAATTTTTAAAACTGCCGCTTATAAAACAGTTACTGCTAAAGGTTTTTAAAATATCATTGAGGTACTTTTCTTATCTTTGTTAAATTCCAAGGAACGTAATATGGCTTATGATTAGGTGCAAGTGAGACCGCCACATACTGTCTTGTGAATTGATAAAAAACGCATAAACGTGATTATTTTTGCGTCTCTAATTTTATTGATTTTTTTGTCGAAAGTCATGGGTAAGTATGATTTTTGGTCATGGATATCCTGGAAAAGTCATGGATTCTAATTCTTGATAGTTAGTGGGAACCCTGTTCAAACAATTATTATTTCTAGTTTTAACTTTATTAATTTTTACGGGAAATTTTTAGTTTTTCTCAGAAATCAGATATAGGAAATCCCAGTTCCCAAACTGTTACAATTATAATACACCTAAAAAATGTGATAATTGTACTACGACCTTTATGTGTAAAGTAAATAAAATAATAAACTGCTTAGTACGTTTTTCATTATTTTAATGTAGTAATTGAATGGTTTGTTAGTTTTAAACTCAGGATTTATATATTTTAGTGATCTTAGTTTAATTGTAACAGACATTCAAACCACTTAGAAAACCAGCCAAGACTGCTAATTAATGCATGCTAGAACAACACATCTGCATACTTATTATGGTTTTTAACTACTGTAATGTTAATTATAATGCCAAGGCTTGCAGTGACTCATGTCGTTTTTTGTCTTTCTGTTCCTTTGGGAACATTAAAAGTTATCTTTAGTTAAGTTTTGAAAAAAATTCAGATGAATTTGAGTTGTTCTTTTATTGCATGTTATAAAAAAATATGCTTGCCATTTTAAATCCTGCATATTATAAATATAACGAATTTATTCTCCTGCATCTGGAATTGTAAAGTGCCTCCTTTCAGTGGCATAAAATAGAGAACTTATCCAGTTTGTATTATATCTGAAGAGTAGCAGCTTAGTTTAGAGTCAAAATGTTAAAGTTTTAAATATCCTTCATGCTATGCCATTTCCTCTGAGGAATTTACTTAATTCACACAGCTTGATAAGTTTTTGTAGTAAAAATATAATTTTTCTATTTAGCTGCTCAAGGATGATGTGGAAGCTCAATCTCCCGATAGCGTTCGTATGGTCATTTTGCCTGCACGTGTTCGTCGTGTTTCAACCACAACAACTCTGTGCCTACTTCTAACAGCTCTCATAGTGGTTGGTATTGGAATTGTGGGCGGCACCTACCTCTATCAACAGTACTTGCGCTCACAATTGCGATTCAAGGGTTGGTGCACCATACCATACAACGACGGTAGCAGAGCTGCCATGCTTATCAGACCTAACATAGATGAAAATGCATTAAGCGATTTCAAGACGGATGAAAACAACAGCATTAATGACTTCCTTCAGGAGGAATTCGAATTGGACTTGGAAAAGGAAAGCTATGAGAAAATTGACGTGCCTGATTTTCGTGATGGGCGCAGCGGAAGATTTATTCATGATTTTAATACCAATATGACCGGCATTATTGATGTCACAGGAAAGCGTTGTTTTGTCATGCCTCTTAACAGAGAAGTGGTTTTACCACCAAGATCATTGTTTGATTTAATCCACAAGATGTGGGATGGTTATTATAAAGTTGATACTGAAGTGGTACGTGAAACTATGCATGTTTCTACACCCCCTCTTACTAAGGATGATTTGAAAAGTATTGGGTCTTATATTTCAAAGGAATGTGATGGTTTGCCAGTTTATAAACTAGAGAAATATGTGGGAGGAGGTAAGAATAAGATTAAAATTGATTTAATTATTTTTAAAGAATCGGTATCGGTTCCAGATACTTAAACATTGCTTTGTTTTGGCTTTTTTTTACTCTTCCATACCTTCGGTATAGGGAAGCATCGATTTCATAAAAATTTTCGATATCTAGATTTTAACGGAAATACACGTTTTGGGGCTCAAAGAACCCAAAAAAGGGGTTTTTAGAAAATGTCTGTCTGAGGGTGGGTGGGTGGGTGGGTCTATGATGCATCTACAGTAGGATGGAGCGACAGCATATAGACTAAAAACTTAAATTAGGTTTTAGAAATGTAATAGTGAGCAAAAGTTGCCTACTTAAGGTACTAATAAACTTCTTTCAAGGATTCAGATGAAGTGGAATTCATCTTCAGCCGCCGTAATGACCTTGAAAATCCAAAAAAAAACCTGCAAATTCCTGTTATTGAATTATTTTTTTATTATCAGAAAACGATAGGATTTTAGAAATGTAGTAGTTCTCAAGTTACCTATGTAAAGTAATAAAATTCTGTAAAAATTTCAGCAGCGCACTGATAGCAAAATATTATTTATGTTGTCGGAATATAAACAAACCATATTTATTCAGAAAAATTTAAATGCAAACAAAAAGCCATATTATTTATTCAGGGTTCCCACTGACCCTGGATAACCTGGAAGTCATGGATATTAAGCAAAATTTGGCAAAAGTCTTGATTTTTCTCTTGATTTACAGTAAAAAACCTGATTTTCTTGCAGTAGTGTAAACACAATTTAAAAAAATTAAAAATTTTCCGATTGAATTTTTAAAACTGCCGCTTATAAAACTTTTGCTGCTAAAGGTTTTTAAAATATCATTGAGGTACTTTTCTTTTTCTTGTTAAATTCCAAGGAACGTAATATGGCTTATGATTAGGTGCAAGTGAGACCGCCATATGCTGTCTTGTGAATTGATAAAAAGCGCATAAACGTGACTATTTTTGCGTCTCCAATTTTATTGATTTTTTTTGTCGAGAGTCATGGATATCCTGGAAAAGTCATGGATTCTAATTCTTGATAGTTAGTGGGAACCCTGTTATTGCACTATAATGTTTAAATGAAAAGATATTGCTTTTTAAATGTAAAACTGAAAATAATTTCAAAACAAAGAAAAAAAGAAAACTGTTAAGATAAACGGTAGTGGGCTTTGGTTGCAAATTTTGTCATAATTTTTCTTGCTTGTAATCTTGCTTCCATAAACCCATGTCTAACTTTTGATCCACAAACTGAAGCAGACGCGTTAGTAACAACATGCACACACCTTTCTACTGCTTGAGTGTAAGTAGGCTCTCCTGGGGAGTTTATTGCCAAGATTAACTCTTGTGTTGTCACTGTCGATATAGAGAAGGAGCACTGAAATGTGTTTGCCAGTCAATCATTTCCATCTAGTTATGTGCTTCAAAATTTAAATGTTGAATTTCGAATGTTCGGAGTTTGTTCCCATTTAAAACTATCTGCCTAGCTTTTACAATGCGACGAATCCCCAACTCTCTAATTTCTGTTTTTTTTATCAGCAACCATAGCAAGAAGTACATTTTCGGGATGACCGAAATTACCATTCCGTAAATACCTACTCAGGTAGATAACATAAAGTTTTCCATATTTTCATGAAGATTTTTGTTTGATTGCAAACCACATTGGTGCATCAACCTTCACGATATAAGTTGCTAAAGTTTTGAGATTTTCTGAAGACAGTTTCTTTGCAATATAGAGCCTCAAGATTTTGTTGGCTGTAGTAATCTACTGAGAGTGCGAGAGTTTTCCTGGATCACTAGTTGCGAAATTTTGGGTTCAACTTCCAATATTTATATCATGAGAAATTTCCAGTGAATATCGTTGATAGCTGCTTAAGTCTTCAACTATTATTTCAGGTAGCTCATTTTCAATTTTTTCAAAGGTTGTTAGCGACTGCAGTTCACAATTGGCTAACGCTTTACCAATAGATCCAGAGAAAGCCATAGGACCAGTTGTCAGACCATCCAGGTGTGCTAACAAGTATCGAAGGGGCAACTCATTCGCGTGAAGTTGGCAAACTAGTCACTGCAGTGGCTTATTGAGTTTTTTCTCAAACAGGCAGATAACACCAACAATTTTGCCTGTATTGGTATTTATTCCATTGCAGCCTATTACTAATAAATTGTCTACAGCAAGTTTTTTTTTCGTAAAATAATCCCTAATGTATTTCGATTTGAGCTCTTCAATTAGCGATATGTGTTTCTTCCATAACAGTTTTTCTGAGTTTTGTTTCTCCCACATTTTTGAGTTGTAAATTACGATTCTTGCGACCATCGAAGTACAAAGCTCTGATTGATTGTAGTTAGGATTCTTCTGACATCATACCACTTCGAAGCTTATTCCGCTCATGTCGCAATTTGGAACGATCTATCACGTTACTGGCGTCTTTTTTTGTTACAATTCTGAAGTCTTGAAGTACTGCTGATGTAACGGCAGCTGCACTTCTATCAGAAATTCCGTAAAGGTCGCAAGTTCTTGCCAATGTTGGAAGATGTCTTTTAATTCGCGGCTGGATAATTTTTGAAGATTCAGTTGAGTGATGCTTCGAGAAGGGTAGATTTGTCGATTCCATCAAATTGTCTTCTTGTTCTTGTATTTGAGGTTCTAATAATTGTATTTCCTCTTTGAATAATACTAAAATGGATGGCTTAGGTTCAGTGACTGATGTTGATGATATGGTTTTGTTTACTGCTGTGTTTTTGTTTAATTCTCTTTCAAATTTAGCATGCAGTTTTTTTGTGGTTTGCAGATCAATCCCACCTATTCTCATCTTTTTTGAGTTCTTTGATCCAATAAAAAAGGTTTAATTTTAGGGATCTTACGAGACTTCCCACAGTGACATGATAAAAAATTGCATTTGCAGGAGGCTATATCAAATAATACATTATTAATATCTCGAAAGGTTTTTAAATGCGCATTAAAGTTTTCTTCAGTTTTTCTAGCTTTGTAAGATTTCATAAGCTTCATCTAGTTATCGTGTCAATTTTTAATCATTTGTATTATTCTTTTTTGGGATACAACTCGAATCGATGCATTTTGCCATCCTTTTTTGACGTCACTAGCAACGGTAGCCGTCACTTGCAAGAAAGTTTAACTTACTTTTAGATTATAGCGAACCCACTGGTAATATCTCATAACATCTACCTTTGTAGGTAATGCGTTCTTTTGAATTTTTTGTGCCATCCCGAATACGAGACAGTTCATATTATTTTGAGTTGCCATTGGATCTAAAGAAAAATAACAATAAACTTGAATATTCTCTTTATAGAAAACCTACACAAACAGACATTACAATACCACACGATTATTGTCATCATAAAACACATAAATTAGCAGCATACAGGTCCATGATACATAGCGCTTTAACGGTTCCTTCAGGTGAAATTAGTTATAATAGAGAAATTTCGATTATTAAACAAATTACATACAATAATGGTTATAATACTCAACTTATTTATACACTAATTAAAGAGAAAATTTATAAATTAGCTATTCAGAAACTTTATCCAACTACTTCATCAGTTAAAAAGAAATACTAAAATTATAAACAAAACAAATAAATGTAAAATAACTTTTAAAACAACAGAAAACATTTTGTTTAATGCTAAACAAAAAACAGACAATTTACTAAAATCAGGCATCTACAAATTAAGTTGCTCACTGTAATTCGGTTTATAATAATATAATAATAATACTCCTTTTATTTAGCTTAAAAACGCTAATGTTTACATATGCTTAGGTTTCTACAATACAAAAATAATTAACTAATACCTATTACTACAACTTAACTACTATTAACTATATTTATCTATTTATCTACTCTGCAATTTTTAAGTAATTCCTTAACTTTATCTTAAATGTTCTTATAGTATTACAATCTTTAATATCTTTGCTTAAAGAATTATAACTTTTAACCCCTCTAAACAGTATCCCCTTCTGAGCAATACTTTTGTTCTTTCGATTTAAGTAGTATTTCTCCTCATTTCTTGTACTATACTTATGAATATCTTTATTTTTAGTTAATACATTTTTGAAATATATATGACAAACAATTAGAAATTTTGATATTAGGTACAAGGAACATGTATATTGTTACAAGTATAAACACCCCCATAAATCCAATTACGTTAAAGACCTATTAGAACACAATCATTCATTGACATCTAATAACACTATAAAATGTTTACACTTTTGTGATGATAAAGGCAAATCAAAAAATTTGTTATCAATTCTCTAGCTTCAAAATGGCAGCCACGGCTTTTTGAAAATCTCGACTTTAACGCCCATTTACTCAGAAAGTAGTCGTCTGATCGGGATCAGCTACAACTTGTTTGAGAGATGGAATGGTGTATTTTTCAACATGATTATAGGAGATAGTAGAGTTGAATATTTAATTGAGTGTAACTGAGTTTTATTTTACAGCATTATTTTTGATAAGTAGGTGAATGGTTCCGCAATCTGTTTCTTCCAAGTAAAATCTTGATAACAAGTTACATCCTTTAGTTTCATAAAGAATGATTAAGCATCTGGGAGATACGAAATGCTCTTGTTCTTTTGATGTAGACTTGATTTGAGTTTGATATTGTTCAAAATACTATAATAGAGAAGAAAAACTTGAACTTCCGTTTACAAATTTGTTTCTTTATAGTACCTACTACGTATCACCCAAATGCTAGATACTACTTATAGTAGTTTTTTTTTATAAACTATGTTATTAATAAAGAAATAAGTAAAAATTTGCTAACATGTTTTTTATTTATAGTTGTGAAGCGTTCAGCAGAATTAGAAAATGAAGGTATATTTGCTCAGTTTGCTGGAACGCGCATTCTTGAGTATGATCTAGTGAATCTAGGAGAAGTGAAAGCTTTTGAGGAATCGAGTCAAGCTGCTTAGTTTGCTGCATATTATTATAATATATAGGAATTGAATATTTTTATTTCCACTGTATTTACCAGTTGATAATTGTCGATTGCTTACTTTCTACTTGTAAATCGGAATGACCCATTAAATACTTAATGGTAGTTTATATTATGAAATTGAAAGATCAATTACTATATTGTAGAGTTCATGTAAAGTAGTGCCCCAAAATTGTATAATTTCAATATAAGTATATACATATATGTAATTATTATATATCATAGTTGCAATTTTGTGAATGGTATACATACACCACTAGTTACACAACAAACAAATCAAGAATGTAAAATGTATTTTAACTACTACAGTAATAATGTAATCCCTTAACTGTGGTTTACATAATTTGCTATAAGTGATGATGTAATTGTTAAGTTTCTATGATACAGTAAATTATTTTGAAATACACAGGATGTCTGTAAATCGAAAGAATTGCAATGATTGGTGGTTCTATTAAGGATCTGTTATTTTTTAGGAAAAGTATATTTTGTGATAAGTTTTATGCGTGTAATAAGTCGATATCCTGTGGGACTTCTTCGTTTGTGATTTATCATATTTGTATGACACAAGATCGCTTTTTTTGACCAGAATGTGCATGCTTTTTTTTAGAAACTATTGGTAATAGTAAAATGATGCACCTTATTTGAATAATAATAATAATAAATGTTGTTTATAACTAGGGTGATTTAATTGTAATAAATTGTTTTGTGGTTCTGCAATTTTAATAAATACACAATATACAATAACAGCTTTTTAATCAACTATTTCAATTCAAACCACTAAAAAATTCCGCCACATTTTTCCTCTTTGATGATGGTAAATTGTGCTCCATTTCTTTTTTCTTATTGTGTTTCTTATGTTTATGGCTAACTTGTTCAAATTCTTCAAAGTATTCAATATTCCAAAACTTAATATCGTTATTATGACTGCTAGATGCAATGAATTTCCCATTATTACAAATATCTACCTTTTCAATTGACAAATCATGTTGTCCTACTATTCCCAAGTGTCTGTGAGGAAATAAATGAGTGGCTCGTAAATTACCATCCTCATATGCTGTAACTACAATATTTTCAGTTATCGGAATCAAACTGTTGATGGCTGATTTTGGTCCTGGAAATGCATCGCTGTGAAGACCAAACTCATTCCAATTGTACAAAAAGAGTTTGCCCTTTGAAGAGCCAGCTAATAATTTTGTTTCACTTCGGAACAAACCAAGACAAGTTAGTTCTTCTTCGTACTCTTCAGACTGCATGAAAAATTTTCTAAAAATAAAAAAATTTTGGAGAAAATTTTAAAAACTACTAACTAAGACCAATACCTATTCTGTAAATCTATGGTAGTAAGTGAACCATCTCCGCTAGAGCATAACAAATATTTCTGGGCTTCATTTGTGATGATATCACTAATAAAATCTTCATTTTTTTTTAAGGAAAAGACTGATTTGTCATCTTTTTTCACACGTAGATCCCATAATTTTACTTGACCATCATCGTCACCTAAATTGTTACATAGAATAATTAATAAACTATGAGGTTATTTTATTTAAATAAAAATACCAGTTGCAAATAAATATTCATCCAAAACAGTTATACAATACGCAGGTACTTCATGTGAATTATCATAAAACCGAATAAACTTTCCTGTTTCTACATCGCTCAACATGATACTCTTATCTTTTGCGATGGAAAATAATATTCTACCATCCTGACTAAATTCAATATCCCGACAAGCTTTCGTATGCAATTCTAGCGTGTTCAAAACTGTATTTTCCTCATTTGTGTATTTATAAAATATCACATCCCCTACAATATTACTAACTGCAAGAATACTCTCATGTGGGTGAAATGAAATATCAGTTATAAAGTCTTCGCAAGTTATGGTTGGTGGATGGTCACGTTGTTTCTCATTCTCCTTTCGAATTGCTTTAATAACTTCGTCTTCTTCCTCTTCTTCCAGATTATCTGTACTATCATCTAACTGAATGCTGTCAGTTTCAAAGGTGTTGTTTGACTCATTAATAATTTCATCTTCGGAGTCCTCTGTCATACTTACATCACTGCTGTCACTTGTATCTGATTCAATCTGGTGCTCTTCGGCATTGCCAGCTTCTGAATCACTTATGTTTTTCTGTCGTGCACCCATTTCAATTTAAATACATGCAACGTGCGTATCAAAACTACTGTTTTCTAGGTTATAAAGCAAAAAGCAGTAGGATAAAACTTGGAAGCGCGTTCTGAAATGCATAGATAATAGAGGGCAGTTTTGCCAGATGAAAAGTAAAGCAAGTAGAGTGAAAAGGCAACAATGACGATCGACCGTCCAGCAGGTAGCGCTACTTTGCTACCGCTCACTACATTTCTTCGCACGTTTATTAATCATGTACGAAATGTTACAATTAGAACAAGTAATATTTTTTTTCAGTAAAAACTACTATTTCGGTTCAGAAAAGAAGTTTAAACGTTCAACACAACACAACAAAATGTCAAATGGGAAATGTTTTTTTCCACTACTAGCATTATAAACGATATCATTATTTACTTTGTTTTAGAGCCAAGAAGATGAATTTCTTTCCTAGTGGTTAATAATATTTCATTTTTAACTACTGGTTAATAATGAAAACAATTGCCAATCTACCAATCTTAAAATTCACCATAAACTTTCATGTCAAAATCTTCATGTTCAAAATCTTTTGATTTTACTGGTAATAATTGTTCACCAACACTTTCTGCACCTTCCCTAATTTCAGGAGTGCAGTTTTCACTCAAATCGTCAAAATTGGACATTTTATAACCACTATTATAAAATATATATTTTCATAAATGTCAATTGAAATTAACTATTCTCTTGTTTTCAAGCAAGGCTACTTTATTTTTGTGCATATATGCATTTGTAATTTTATTTTTTATTAATGTAAAATCATTTAATTATAAAAAGAATAAAGGTGCTATAGTAGTGGAAAAAATAATATATAAGCCACGGTAGAGAAGACTTATCAGAAATCATCAAAATTGGACATTTTATAACCACTATTATAAAATATATATTTTACATAAATGTCAATTGAAATTAACTATTCTGTTGTTTTCAAGCAAGACTACTTTATTTTTGTGCATATTTGCATTTTTAATTTTATTATTTATTAATGTAAAATCAATTAATTATAAAAGGAATAAAGGTGCTAGTAGTGGAAAAAATAATATATAAACCACGGTAGAGAAGACTTATCAGCCTCGCAACTTATTTCTCGAGATGCGAAGCATCTTGGGAAATAATTCTGCTTGGCTGAGAAAAATGTCTTCTCTACCTTGGTCCATAATATACTATTTTCCACTACTAGCATTAAACGATATCATTATTTACTTTGTTTTAGAGCCAAGAAGATGAATTTCTTTCCTAGTGGTTACTAATATTTCATTATTAACTACTGGTTAATAATGAAAACAATTGCTACCAATCTTTAAATTCACCATAAACTTTCATGTAAAAATCTTTTGATTTTACTGGTAATAACTGTTCACCAACACTTTCGGCACCTTCCCCAATTTCAGGAGGAGTGCAGTTTTCACTCAAATCATCAAAATTGGACATTTTATAACCACTATTATAAAATATATATTTTACATACTTAAATGTCAATTGAAATTAACTATTCTCTTGTTTTCAAGCAAGGCTACTTTATTTTTGTGCATATTTGCATTTGTAATTTTATTTTTTTATTAATGTAAAATCAATTAATTATAAAAGGAATAAGGGTGCTAGTAGTGGAAAAAATAATATATAAACCACGGTAGAGAAGACTTATCAGCCTCGCAACTTATTTCCCTCGATGCTTCGCATCTCGGGAATTAATTCTGCTCGGCTGAGAAAAATGTCTTCTCTACATTGGTCTAATCTAAAATATACTATTAATAAAAACTAGGAAACACGCATAAGCACAACGTTAGTTGACAATGTTTTGCCCACAACTAACATGGCCGCCGTTCCGTCAGACCTGCTTCCTAGTATATTGGTTTGTGACCACAGAACATAAACCTTTAGAAGCGAATTCCCCATGTTAAATATTGGCAACAAAACCCACCATTTTATTCATACGCCATCTGGCGATCTAGTGGCAAACTAAACAACAAGCGCGGGCTATTTAAATCACTGATGTAGTGTAGTTATTCCGCTTCCATTTCAATTTTATTAAAATTCATCTCATTTTTTAAAATGAATTATAAATTTTAATAAACAGTAAATACTATACAAACAAATAATGACAGGTTATAGAACTACAAGAAAAATCAGATAAAAAGATAAAATATATTTATTGAAAAAATAAACCTCTTTACTCTGCATTTACAAATAACTAAATAAATAATTACTCTGAAATTCCCTAAGTATATTTAAAAATAATTATTCTGTATAAATCAACACTTAATGCTAAATAACAATAAATAAATATGAAATTCTGTACAAGTATAAATAAAAATGTATTTACCTAACTCCTCCCCGAGATCTTGGAGTACCAGTTGTTGCACCACGGGTACTTGATAATACTTCTTACGACCAACATCCATCGCTAAAATATGCAGATGAACTGGTACAGCACAAACCAAAATCTGTTACTTTCTAGGGAGCTTTACCTGAAAAAAAAGTAGCGAATTTATTTAGTGTAGTATCGGTAAAAAGAAGTGTGTACTTAACTCGTAAATGTTTTCCGTATCTGTTTCAACTTTTTCCTGAAAAGAAAAACAATAATTTTAGTTTTGTATATTATCCCTATAGTCAAATACTTAGCTCATTAACATTCTCATCGCAATAAAACGAGTTACACCTAGGAAGTTTTTTGACTTTTGGTTTAACCTCAAATTTTTCCTGAAAAGAAAAAGCGATAAATTTAATGGAATGTAGTATTCAAGTTTCGTATAATACTTAACTTTATAATAATCAGAAGTTTATTTTTAGTAAATGTTCTGTAAGTGGAACTAATCACATAAAAATTATCAAAACCGAATGACAACAAAGAACATAAACGGAAAATGACAACTTGTTTTTGCCGGTAAAACAGAAGACAAACTCACAACTAGTGAAATGGTAAAAATGGCGGGATATTAGCCCTCCCGTTACCCCGGCCCGCCGAGATGGCCCACATACTATGTGTTGCGCGAGTTTAGGTTCCAGCTTCACCCCTGTGTTTGTGACCTGCTTCACAACCGCATGCGTATGACGGGCATCCAGCAGTTCTTATTATTATATCCGTGACTGCGTGTTATTTTAAAATTTCCTGGTTTATATACTGGCAACCATGTAATCTGTAATACCGACGTAATACCGACCCTGCAATAAAATTGGGAAACGTCAAATTAAATAATTTTATGTTTACGTATTTTATCGTGAAGGTTTTTGAAGCTTTATCTTATCTGGAAAAGTGAATGACCATATTTTATCAGTAGTTTGTGTAATATTAGTATAAAATCGTTAGAAATATGACAATGGGCGATGAAACTCCAGTAACTTCTTTAATACTTCCGGTTCTAATACGTCCTATTTTATCGCAGGTATGAAATTTCCCACTTTTTTTAAACATTTACGCCAAATCAAATCATTGTAGTTGGAGCGACGAGATGTGTCAGCATCGCAGACATTACGATCGGCTTTGTCAAAAGCAGAGGCTGCATATCCTGGGTTAACGTATGATCTTGTCGTTGGGATTATGCGTAGGGGTGACATAACAGTTAATATGAATGAAGGCATTCTGCGATTGCAAGGAGCAGTTTCTGACACAGACAGTATGTGTAATTTGAAAACATTAAAAGAAGCATTATAGTGGTTTCTTTCTTTTTTAAGTTGTTGAATATCGCTTGAACAGATCGGAAGATGCATTCCAAGAATTGAACAAGAAATCGGCTGCCCTAAAGAAAATTCTGAGTAGAATTCCAGATGAAATTACTGATCGTAAAACATTTTTGGAGACCATAAAGTAAATGAATGAGTATTTTATCAGTAATTTAATTAACATGTTTTTTTTTATTAGGGAAATAGCAAGTGCCATAAAAAAGTTGTTGGATGCAGTAAATGAAGTAAACGGTTTTATACCAGGAACTACTGGAAAGCAAGCACTTGAACAGAGAAAAAGGGAGTTTGTGAAGTATTCAAAACGATTCAGCAACACTCTTAAGGAATATTTTAAAGAGGGACAGTAAGTAGTGTTTTGTAATATAATTTTATTATCCTAAGGTGAAAGTCTGCATATAAAAAACTTATTAATTAAAACTTACGACACATTTAAATGCTAATACATGTAAGAAAGTGAAAGTATCAGATGATATACAGCTGCATAACATTTTTTTTTCAGGGCCAATTCAGTGTTTGTTAGTGCTCTTTATTTAATTCATCAAACCAACATGATTATTGCCACAGTTAAGAATAAGTGTGAATAAATAGTAGAACACCATTCCTACTAAACCAAGTAGATTGCAGTTCTGCATAAGAAGATTTATCGTATTTATGAGGAGGCAGTATTTTCATTTCATCTCCCATTTGTTTCTTAACAATGACATTCTATGGAGTAGATAAGTTATAAATTATTTTTAAAATTTTTAAGTGGTTGTGGGTGGGGTTTCTGAACTGATGGTGTAATGTAGATATTGTGTATAATAAGCAGTAAAGTATCATGTTAAAATATTTTCTAGATATATGTAAAAAGATGTAAATGATTAATATATAAAATTTATTTCGCTTGACAGTTTCCATGTATACTATCATGAGCAACTGAAGCTTAACGACTTTTGACCGATTTTAGTTACATTTTAATGCTGCGAAACAAACTTTGCATATGCTGCCATAGATATGTATGTCAAAATTACAGTGAACGACATAGAAACAAACATTTAAAAAATTCCTTTTACAGACACAATTAGTTTTAACTTTCAACTGCTTTCAATAGCAGTTTGTGGTGATAAGTACATCAAATTAATTAAAAATACATTACGTGCTTACGCGTTTGTGTGAGTGCGTACGCGCGAGCGTGCGTGTGGGTGTGTGTGCGCGCGAGCGTGCATGTGGGTGTGAGTGCGCGCGTGCGTGCGTTAGGTGATCGGATGCGCGGGCGGGTGGGTGGTGGCGATCGTAGCGACTTTCGCTAGTTGCTCACAGGTGTAGCAATTATAAGTATTAAAAAATGAAATTTTAATTTTTTATCCTTGTGATAAAATTATTATATCTACCACATTAATTTTTCATTTTACCAAGTTTTCTACTATTCCACTACATCGAAAATTCACCCATTAAAGTGGGACCTTATTCTACCATATACAATGCTTTCATATGGAGCGCCTTAATGAATAAACGCTCGCCCTGAAACGCCATAACTGTGATATACTTTAACTTGTCTTAAGTCGAGAACCTTTTAGTTAATCAAAAATATCGTTTCTACAAACGTTGTAGATCGAAGATCGAGAATTACATTGCTTTTTTCAAATTCTTAATCCGATGGCTAGTTTCGTAAAAAAAAATTGAAAATTGTAACACCATGTCGTGCCGATCGCGGTCGGGCGTGGAGACGCGAGGAACGTTCAGATTACCTTGGCGAGTGCAGCCGAAACACGACTCTATGTTTCAGGGCGCATATAAGGTTGATAGTCGCCTATTAACGTGCTCTTTCGGCGTCTTGGACGCTTTTAACGCGACTTTCTTAATAAATCTTTTGTTCAATGAATTGAATTTATTACTTTTAACGGTAATTAGATTTTCTTTTGATTTTTGCAATAATAATAATTGTAAATAGGGAAAAAATATATAGGTAAGTACTTACATCAGTAAGCAGTGTAAAAGTTTTATTGAATAAGTATGAAGTTAACAATAACAAAAATAATAATATTTATTGGTTTACAGTCCAGTAGATTTAAAATCAAAAATTAAACTGAGGACCCATTAAAAAAGGAGCTGCTAAAAAGCGGGAGAAAATTAATCAAGTATGCGTCATTTGTCAAGAAACAGGAAAATTAATAATATCAAAAGAAATATCCAAACAAAGATTTATTGAATGCACGAAAGTTCGTATAAATATCTGCCAAGGAGAAGATGCCAGGTTGTTGCATATATTTACAAATTTGAATGATTTAAAAGAGCGAGATTATTTACAGTGGCACAAAAACTGCTACAAAACTTATACCAGTTCCAAAAATATTTCCTCATACAAATTAAAATGTGCGAAAATAATTACTGATCTTTTCCAAGCGAAAACATCCCAAAAACGTTCCTTATGGACAATTTCATTTGATGTGCATAAGTGCGTATTTTGCCAAAAACGTTTCAAGAAATCAAAAACTGTGCCAGGCCATGACCAAGAACATGGAAGACAAAATTAAAACTATATCGCGAAACAATTCGTTATTTTATTCCAGAATAGGCGAAAATGATTTAATTGCATCTGAAATAATCTTGGTTCGTTATGTCTCATCGATTTCACTAATTCAATATCGTCGACAAAATGTTCTTTAATTTTTTTAACTAGAAATCGATCACTCAACTCTAAATTTCCACCAATTTCACGATATCTTTTGCTAACTGATGTTGTGGAATAACCTTTTCCCTTTTCGAAACCTTTCTCCATTTCACTAAATAATTGTTGTAATGCTTCATTTTCCATTTCCCATTTTCTTTTTCCACTTGCGCTAGGTTTCTCCTTTGTATTGCGTAATTCTGTAGAAACGCATGAGGCATGATATTTTATTTCAGATGCAATTAAATCACTTTCGCCTATTCTGGAATAAAATAACGAATTGTTTCGCGATATAGTTTTAATTTTGTCTTCCATGTTCTTGGTCATGGCCTGGCACAGTTTTTGATTTCTTAAACGTTTTTGGCAAAATACGCACTTATGCACATCAAATGAAATTGTCCATAAGGAACGTTTTTGGGATGTTTTCCCTTGGAAAAGATCAGTAATTATTTTCGCACATTTTAATTTGTATGAGGTAATATTTTTGGAACTGGTATAAGTTTTGTAGCAGTTTTTGTGCCATTGTAAATAATCTCGCTCTTTTAAATCATTCAAATTTGTAAATATATGCAACAACCTGGCATCTTCTCCTTGGCAGATATTTATACGAACTTTCGTGCATTCAATAAATCTTTGTTTGGATATTTCTTTTGATATTATTAATTTTCCTGTTTCTTGACAAATGACGCATACTTGATTAATTTTCTCCCGCTTTTTAGCAGCTCCTTTTTTAATGGGTCCTCAGTTTAATTTTTGATTTTAAATCTACTGGACTGTAAACCAATAAATATTATTATTTTTGTTATTGTTAACTTCATACTTATTCAATAAAACTTTTACACTGCTTACTGATGTAGGTACTTACCTATACCTATATTTTTTCCGTATTTACAATTATTATTATTGCAAAAATCAAAAGAAAATCTAATTACCATAAAAGTAATAAATTCAATTCATTGAACAAAAGATTTATTAAGAAAGTCGCGTTAAAAGCGTCCAAGACGCCGAAAGAGCACGTTAATAGGCGACTATCAACCTTATATGCGCCCTGAAACATAGAGTAGTGTTTCGGCTGCACAGGTCACGGTAATCTCTACGTATCTCGCGTCTCCACGCCCGACCGCGATCGGCACGACATGGTGTTACAATTTTCAATTTTTTTACGAAACTAGCCATCGGATTAAGAATTTGAAAAAAGCAATGTAATTCTCGATCTTCGATCTACAACGTTTGTAGAAACGATATTTTTGATTAACTAAAAGGTTCTCGACTTAAGACAAGTTAAAGCATATCACAGTTATGGCGTTTCAGGGCGAGCGTTTATTCATTAAGGCGCTCCATATGAAAGCACTGTATATGGTAATTTTAAAAAATAAAAAAATATATTTCTGATTAAAATATTGATTTAAGATTTTAGCAGATACATGCCCAGGCGACGTGGATGTAAAAAACGCAAAAAAAATTTTTTTCAAATTTTTCAAAAATCACCCCCCGCCACCCCCTGCGCAGGACGATTTTTGGACGACTAGGCGATTTTGCATTCTTAAGGGATGGGGAATGATTTGAAGTGGGTCTTACATTTTAGCAACAAAGTGCAAACGAAAATCTTTTCTTGAAGGCTTTTGGCGGCTGGCAAACTCTACTATGATCTTGCGTATGATGTTTTCAGGTTTGACTTTTAAGTAGAATTACGGAGCGCAAATTTGAAGTTGAAATGCAAAACATTCAATTGTTTGTGTGAATTAATTAAAGTCATGACTTAAATTTCCATAGATAACTAGAACTGAAATTTAAATGATCATGTAGTATCATGGCATTAGTGCATTGTGCAATTTCATAATTGATTATGAATAGGTAAGTTGTATTAAAATACTTAATTATTTATTGTTTATTATAGTAATAATATTTTTATTTTGTAAGTTGTGATTGCTGAAAGTTATAGAAATAACTACAATATTTTATATTTACAATGTTTTAATAAATATTATATCTTAATATTTCCATCTCAATGTTTTTAATTTTTTACCGAAACCTATGTACTCATACTCTTGGTCTCTAGTATTTTACAGGGCGGCGTTAAAATGTTGACACAGTATTGCATTAAAATCAAATCAAACCTTTGTCTAATAGGTTGAAAATTTGTAAATTCGGCGCTATTTTGTGAACTTTTGAAAATACGGCGCCGCATCTA
Organism: Ctenicera cuprea; assembly: GCA_958336395.1. NCBI lineage: Eukaryota > Metazoa > Arthropoda > Insecta > Coleoptera > Elateridae > Ctenicera > Ctenicera cuprea. The sequence goes on along the minus strand of OY284487.1, from coordinate 43,527,450 downwards.
TCCATTAACATGAAATCTATTAGGTTTTACAGAAATCTATTACACTTTTGTATGTAATTCTGACAACATTGTACGCTGTTTCATCTAATATTAACTCAAGCGTTAACGATTCACGGTTATGGTCTCAGGGGTTCATATTTAAGGACTAATGCATATCAAGAGATTAAAAAAAAACTGATTCTCGGCGGGCTGTGGAATGAAAAATCGCGTCTTTACTAGACTAAGGGAATGTTAATTTTTAGGAGCAGAAATCTTTTATTGAGCAACAGTAAAAGAAACGAATAAACCTGAACTAATGAGTATAATGGTTTGTGAACTAATGTAACGATCATAATAAATGTTGAAAATGTCTGCTTTCTTCCTCCAAACATTTTTGAACTCGTCTTCTCATACCTTCAAAAACATTTTGTAATAATTGAGTTGAGTTGTTAATTTCGTGACAGTGTTCTTCAATTCTAAGTTTCGGTTCGTTTAAATCATTAACCGGAGTCTTAAAAATGGTGTTTTTCAAATAGGGTCATAGAAGAAAGTCCAAAACAGTAATATCACAAGAGCGAGGCGGCCAGGGTGTTGCAGTATGACAACTAATTATTATCTGACATTAGAAACATTACCTTAGTCTAGCAAAGACTTTTTATTCCACAGCCCGCTGAGAATCAGTTTTTTTTTAATCTCTTGAAACTATAGGTGAAGAAATATTAGTATCTGCTTAATATAGAAGTAATATCAAACAAAAAATAAAAAAGGCATTTGCATTATTTATTATGAATTACATCGATAAAGATTGTTATAAACTACGGCGATTACACATAATGGAAAAGTCGTAGTAGCACTGTAACTAAGTCGTGGTCGTCAAGATTATCAATGTTGCGCCTGCCAGCTTCATCCTTTTGACATCCAACTTCATCTACACCAACGCCTTTAACTACATCCGCACCAGGGCTTTTGTAGTGTTAGTTACAACAATCTTTACTAACAGTATCAAAGTACAAGAGTAATAGTACATGAGGTATTCAGGAAATTTATTTATTTATTTGTCACTCCCGGTTACCTTTTTGTTCTCCTAATGTCGTGCCAACCGCACATCTCCCTCTTAAAGATCCAACCGTCGAGGAGGTCTAACTTGTCGCTGACTTCGACGAAGAGCTTCGGGAGTAGACGCCGGAGGTTGTGTTATTTCTGACCCAAATCGGCATTCTGCACCAGGTACAACTTTAGGTGAATGTAGATTATCTTCAGGGCTAACTTCCTGATGACTTGGGAGTAAGGCTGGGCGATATTGAAAATTTAATATCGAATATCGATAATGAAATTATATCGATAATATCGATAATACCGATAATATCGATATCGATAATTATCGATAATATGAATAATATCGATAGTATCAATAGTATGATAATAATGATAATATCCCTATATTTACGACAATACCGACATTATCATCAATAATTTCGATATATTATCTATAATATCGATATTGTAAATGTCAATATTATACCACGATTTATTTCTTTCATAATTTTTTTTAAATTGTATATACCCCGTGTAAAAACAAGGGAATTTTTACGCGTTGATGTTGACTTTGCTTCTAATGTTAACTAAAGAAGCTATTACCATTTATGGCCCTTTTAATGAAAAAAGGAATAACTATCAGGTTGAAGTAGAGTAGGCGATCTAAGTTGCAAATCAATATGATTTGACATGCTTCAGTTGTTGCAATATTGTCGATATTATCGATATCGATATTATCGATGTTATCGATATTATCGATATTATCAATATTATCGGTATTATCGATATTATCGATAATTGTTTTAAAATTATCGTTATTCGATATTATCGATGTATCGATAAATATTCCCAGCCCTACTTGGGAATAAATGAAGAAACTTACGCTTCCTTCTATAAGTTCTCCTTTGACTTCTGATGATGTACGAACGGAGTAAACTATGTTTACCGTCAACCCTTTCTTCTTGCTGAAGATCTGAGATCCAAACAAGTTGGCCAATGGGAAGTTCTGGTAATGAACTTTCCCTATGTCTAGCGTCGAAGATTCTCTTCTGCATTTCTCTTCTTTTACCTTCCCTCCTAAGAACGATAGTATTATTGGGAAGGGTAGGGAGTAGTTGATTTGTGGACATAGGAACTGTCCCTCAAAGTTTTCTTCCCGTCAAGAGCTCAGCTGGGCCGTAGCCTGACAAAATAATAAATAAAAAGTATTTGATTATTTTTTTATTTAGAATTTTTTTGTCGTTATTTTCAGGATGAAAACCATGGTAATATTGTTTATTTCTTGTAAACTTTTTTAAAGAATAATTTGTTTTTTTGACCTTAACTGCTGATTAGCAATGAATAAAACTATGTTAAATGACAATTAGATCAATTATTTACCCTACCCTAAACAAGATATGGATTTTGTTTATGGGGTCCTATACGACGCCACGTTGTGGTTAAGTTAACACAAATTTCACGTTATGGCTCTAGGGTTAAAATCTAGAGTTTATACTGAACGACCAAATAATTTGCAAGAATTGAGACAGAATTGTTGGTGAAATAAGAATTCCTGCAGAACATCTTGTTAATGTAACAGAAGGATTCGTACATACACTTGGTTATTGCCAAGAAGTAAATGGTAGTCATTTTGAGCATCTTCTCAAGTGATGTTATTTGTATTTTTTTATTTGATTGTTTTTCATTGTTTTGTTGTCATGTGCTGCTAGGCAATAAAACAAATTACGAATCATTATCGTTGAGTGTTTTGTTCAATATCTCTAGAATTATTAAAAATAACGGCATAAAACCTTATATCACTGAACTCACAAAAAAGAGTTATATCGATATGTCAAAAATATACAGAAGTTAATCATTCCTAAGAATCTTTTAAGATCAGCTACATTTTCTGGTCTCGGGAAGGTCAAGGATTGCCTGAATCTTCTTATGATCGGAACTACACCTTCTTTCGGAACAATATGTCCTAGCAGTTTATGGGAGTTTTTCTAAACTCACACTTCTCAGCATTAAGAGTCCAACCAGCATCTGGAAGCTTCTTCAGCACAGCATTCAAGCGCGTATCGTGTTTATCAAAACTACAACCGTGGACAATAACATTATCGAAGTAACACACGACTCTTTCTAGACTCCGCAGCACATTACATATTTTCTTCTGGAAGACCTCCGGAGCCGATGACAAACCGAAGGAAAATCGCTTGAATATAAATCTTCCCAATGGCGTTATGAACGTCGTCAGAGCAGTTGGTTTACTGACCGATTTGATTACCCTTTCGAACACATTGACTCCAATTCTTCTTTTAGGGTCTTTTTCGAGGGTAACGGAACGCGTTGAGGTACGTTAAGAGCGAATGGGACAACATACTTTTTCAACTTAATGTGATACCGCAGCTTGGTGTTTCCTAGACTTCTAAAAAGATTAACAAATTTTGAGTGTGGATTAAAACTCTTGCCGTTCGCGTTAATTTCGAATAGCCGACGAACGAGTTCGAGCTTCTCAGAAGATGATGTGAGTGATGACTCAGCAAAATCTGCTTAGCACTAGGTACGATGTAAAACTTTTCTCTCACTGCTTTGCTTTTGGCAGAGATTTCTGCTACAAGAACACCAACAACAGAAAGTTGGTTTCGTCGAGGTCCAGTGCGACGCTCTTTGCCCCGGTTGCCTGTTTGGCAACTCTGTAGTCCGGTAGGTAACTTCAAATAATATAGAAGAAATGCCAGATCCGCCTACTACAAACACAGGTCCAACGGGAAGTACCAATGTACCCCCGACGCAAACCATGGCTGGCGCGCAAACATCACCGTTTATCACGATGGGCATGTTAGCGAACACAATAGATAGCTTTTCTGGACAACAAAATGTTAGGGAATATTTTGAAAAATTAGATTTACGAGCAGAATTAGATGGGTGGACACCAGAGGTAATACTAAAACTTGTTAAATTTAGACTTACAGGGGACGCTTATAAATTTTACAAATCAGACCCAGAAATTTACAACGAAACAAATTATTTAGCTTTAGATACAGATACTCATTAAATTATTTAGCATTTAAAAACAAATTTTTTGAGAAATTTTTACCTGCTATAATTCCAGGACAAACTTTATTACGGCTTAGCAAATGTTTTCAACGGCATGATGAAACAGTTGCAAATTATGTAATTAGGTTAAAAACATTAGGTACCGAAATTTTGGCTGAAGATTTAAAAAATGCACCTCAAGTCAATATACTTAAAAGAATTGTTGAAAAATTTAATTCCATTATTAATGAGAACCCAAGATTTAACAATAGAAAAAGCCGAAACTTTTGCAAAACAGTTTGAACTTTCAGATATAATGTTAAATAGTAGAAATCAAACATCTTCGACAGTAATGTCAATTCAAACACGTCAATGTTTTCACTGCGGGAGAAATAGCCATTTTTCTAGAGATTGTAGGTATAAACAAAACACAGATAGGCAAAATCAACTTACAACAATCAAAATCACCCTAATTATAGATATTATACACAAAACTACGTACAAGGGCAATCTAATAGACAAAACCAATTCACCACAACTCGTCAAAATAATTATAATAACCAATATAAAAATAATTTTTTGGGTAATAACAAAACATCATACAACGCAAATTTTAGAAACGCACCTGCAAATCAACAAAATCTGCTTAGGAAAAACACGGGAGCGTTCCCTAGGACACCAAATTGGCAAACAACTCGAGGAAATTTTAACCAACAAACATAACAATTTCATTCAAACAGCAACAATTTTAAACAAAAAGCGCAACAATCGTATTTTAATGGCAACAACTATAAACAACAATTGCAACGTTCCTCAACATCGAGCAACAATTACAACCAAACACAGCAACGCCAAGACTATCAACAGGACCGTACAAGAAAAATTAATGTAACACCGGTCGAAGCTTTAAACATGACCGGGCTCTCTCTGCAACCCCGAGAGAAGAGTCTTCAATAATTATAAATAATTCTGCAACAACACTCACCACATATTATATTCAACAATTAACCAAATTTAACACTTTAGAAACACCCAGCATAGTGTATTTATATGTAAATGGTATAAAAAGAAAATTTTTGCTAGACAGCGGATCCGCCATTACAATTATTAAAGAAACGGCAGTAAATAAAGAAGAAGTAACAGACGCTGGTGACATTTTATTAGCAGGAATCACAGGTGAGGGTTTACCGGCCATTGGTATGACCACAATAAATTTTGGAACCCAACCAAATAACGTGAACTGCATATTCGACGTAATTGTGTGTGGAAATAATGTAGTGGTAGAAGCAACAGGAATAATTGGCCGAGATTTATTAATAAAAAGTAACGCTATATAAATTATCAATCAAACGAACTAGAAATTTGGGGCCAACAAATTCCAATAATGTATCAATCAGAAAATAATTTTGCAAGTAATTATAATTTTAATCAGGGGCCCAAACAAGACAATCAAGCAGAAGGAAGGAAAATAAGTAACTATGAGTTAGTTACAGAAAATTCATCTTACTGCAGAAGAGAAGAAACGAAAAATGAAGTGCCAGGACAAAATCAATACAATTTAGAAGAAAATGAAGGATTTTTTGATGCTTTAGAAGACGTCGCAACATACACCGAAAATGAAGATTTTTACTACCCCATTTCAATTAAAAAGAATCATCATAACTGCACCAAAGAAAATGAAGCATTCATCGAATCGAAGGAAGTAAGAAAAATTGGGAAAACCTTCTCTGGTGAGAACGGAAAACCAAATCAGAAAAATAAGGTTAAAGAAAAAGCAACAAAGGAAAAGTATGAAAGAAAATGCGTCCAAACTTTCTCTGGAGAGAAGGGAAACGCTAATTATGGGAAAATATTTCCAATAGAAGATGCAACAAAAGTTGTTAAACAAGAAAAACCCGGCAACACATTCTGTGGTGAGAACAAAAATCCGGAAAATGAAATTAAAAGGTTAAGAGAAAATGGTAAGAATAAAAAGATGAAAAATAAAAAAGTACACTTCGATGAAATTTTACGTGTAGAAGATGAAATTATAAGTCAAAGTCCAAGAAAATGTTTAAATCAAGATTTTGCAGTAACAACAATAATTCAAGAAAATGGGTATTTATCGGAAGATGAAGATAAGGAAGATTTTCAAACAAATTTTATAGAACGACAGCGAATTTACCTCATGAATAAAACTTGCGACGAAGAAAACAAAATAAGGAAAAATTTTAGAGCCGATCTTGTACATGACAACAATGGAAACGGAACTCAAGCGACCGACGCACATAGAGCAGCAACTCAACAATCGGGATCTAACGTATTTGATTACGGCGAATTAGAAGAAACTACAGCGCAACAATTAAACTTAAACGAAATAAACTTTGAAACTAACTTAACAAATTTTAGGGACTTTAATATACAAGATTTAAATAAAAATAACAATAAATTAGCCGAGGACTTAGTTATTCCTCCATGGTCTGAATTAAATTGTTAGCCATAAATAAAAATGTTGATGAAATTTCAGAAAATTTTATCGAACTTGAACCAAACCAAACAGGAACAAACGGAGTTTTCACAGCGCATACTTTAGTAAATAACACCAAAGTAGTAGTTATTCGGTTAATAAATTTAAATAAACATGAAGTATTTTTACAGAAAAATTTAAATATAGCAAATGCGTATCCAGTTTCAAAAATTTTAGATAACGAAGAGAAAAGCACAACCTTCAACATAAACAAAGTTAGGACAACTGATAGTAAGTGGGTAGATGAAAATTTTGATTTTTCACACTTGGATAATCATGCCAAAGGATTACTTTACGAATTAATTGGAAGATACCGAGATATTTTCTGCGAAGGGGGTGGTCAACTACCGAGCACAACGTACATTGCGCATCAAATTATTTTAGAAAATGAACAAACAATTAATAAACGTCCATACAGAATTCCGCATTCTCAGAGGGAAATTTTAAGAAAAGAAATCGATCGACTACTAAAAGCAAACATTATTAGACCTTCAAACTCACCGTGGAGCGCACCAGTAGTACTAGTTGTGAAAAAAACAAGAAAATGGTGAAGGAAAAATTAGAATGTGTATAGACTATCGCGCGTTAAATGCAGTAACTAAAAAAGACATTTTCCCCCTACCAATTTTACAAGACGTTACAGATCATTTAGGAAACTCAACTTTATTTAATGTTTTTGACGTTACTAACTTCAGCTTATCACCAAATTTCAATGGAACAAAATAGCATCAAGTATACGGGTTTTTCTGCATCTAATGGACACTGGGAATTTTTGAAAATGCCATTCGGACTTTGCAATAGTCCAATGACCTTTCAAAGATTTATTTCATTTACATTAAGCGGTTTAATAGAAGACGTTTGTTGGGCGTACTTGGACGACATTTTAGTCACAGCGCTAAGGGAATCGAAGATCACATCCGGAAAATAGGCTTAGTTTTCGAAAGATTACGACAAGCTAACATTAAACTAAAACCAAGTAAATGTGAATTAATAACCACAGAAGTAAAATATTTAGGACACATCATTACTCAAGAAGGATTTAAACCGGATCCAGAAAAATTAACGTCAGTTAAGAAATTTCCAATACCAAAAAATGTAAAGAACATACGACAATTTTTAGAATTAGTTTGATGGTATAGAAGATTTATTACAAATTTTGCAAAATTAGCAGCACCATTAACCAACCTTACGAAAAAAGACGTCAAAATTCCAAATCACCGAGGAAGAACTAGAATCAATGGAGAAGCTCAAAACAGCGATCACATCCGACAGCGTTTTATGCTACCCAGACTTTTCCAAACCGTTTATTTTAGCAACAGATGCTAGTAACACGGGAATGGGGGCAATTTTAAGCCAAATCCATAATGGTTTTGAAAAACCAATAGCTTTTTCTAGTAAAGCTTTTAATAAAGCAGAGAAAAGCTATAGCGTTTCAGAAAAGGAATGCTTAGCTGTAATTTTTGGTATTAAACAATTCAGATGTTATCTTTATGGAAGGAGGTTCAGCATCTACACGGATCACCGACCACTCCGGTGGATTTTTTCGCTTAAAGATCCTACATCTAGGCTCGCAAGGTGGAGCTTACTTTTAGGGGAGTATAACTTCGAAGTAATATACCGACTCGGAAGGAAACATGGTAACGTAGACGCATTAAGTAGAATTTACGAAGAAAATCCAAGAACAAATTCGATAGCAAACGCCCAGCTGCCGATAGAATTCCAAGACTTTATAAAAATTGTAAAAGAAAACGAAATTATTAGCAGCAACGTATTTGAAAAAGAAGGAAATTTGTTGCACTGTCCAGAACACTACGCATTAGCACACTGCCTATCCGAAGATTTTGAAATGAGCAAAGGAATTGCAGCACAATTTAAAGAAATTTATGGTTCCGTGGAGTTACTACTCAGTCAAAATAAAAAGTTAGGTGGCATACTTACAACTACCAGAGCGAAATATTTACTATTTAATAACAAAAACAAAGTATCTACAGAAACCACCGTATGAAACCATGTGGTACACATTACACAATCTAAAAGAATGTATGTTAGAAAATCAAGATACGTTTTTAGCTTTACCACGTATTGCGTGCGAATTAGATAAATTAAAATGGCCTATAGTGTCTGAAATCATCAAATTCGTATTTCACAACACACCAATAACAGTAGTTGTTTATAATTGGGACCAAAAAGACATAACTGTCGGTACAATACAACAGGTCGAAACTATCGCAACACCAAGTATTCATATGACAGCCGAAGAGTGAGGTTGTGCTAAGTGTTCGCATCCAGTTTTAACTTAAATGGGATTTAAAAACTACAGACAACGTCAAATATCTGGGAGTTATTTTCGACAAACAACTGAATTGGGGGAAGCACTTACAGGCTAAGACCGAAAAAGCATGCATGGTCTTTTGGCAGTGTCGCCGCGCGCTGGGTAAATCCTGGGGACTTTCCCCCAGAATCACCCTGTGGCTGTATACTGCCGTTATCAGACCTATGCTATGCTATGGAGCACTGATCTGGTGGCCCAGAGCCAGACAGGCTACAGCAGCAACTAAACTGGGACATGTGCAACGTCTTGCCTGTCTCAGCATTACAGGGGCTATGCGCTCAACCCCCACGGCGGCATTAGAAGCGGTCCTATGCATACCTCCACTCGATCTTCTTGTGGAGGAATTAGCCATAAAGACTGCTTTGAGGCTACGCCGTAGGGGGTTATGGTATACAAGTGGTGTGGGAGGCAAGCACACTAGCATCCTCGACGAGGCAGTCGTAAAGACTCCTCTTCTTGACGCGGTGGTAGACTGTCTCCCTCCCAAGTTTACCTTCAATCGACCCTTCAGTGTACACGCGGACGCTGGGGCAACCCACCATCCGGACATATCCATCTTCACTGATGGATCCAAAACAAGGCACGGTACGGGCGCCGGGGTTTTTTCCGATGACCTAAACCTTCGCCAAAGTATACCACTAGGCAAACATACCACCGTCTTTCAAGCGGAAGTAGTGGGGATAATGCACGGTGCAAACGCAGTCCTTGAACGACAAATAAGGAACCAAAGTATTGGTATTTTTAGTGATAGCAGAGCTGCCTTATTGGCCCTTAGTAATTGTAAGATTACCTCAGGAGTAGTACTTGAGTGCTACGAAGCTCTCGAAGATATCTCTAGAGACAATGTCGTTTCACTCGTTTGGGTAAAGGGACATGATGGCAATCGAGGCAACGAGGAAGCTGATGAGGTCGCAAGACTGGCCTCGGAACAACTTCCTTGGGGGCCAGAACCTGTAACCCCCATCTCCCCAACGATACTCAGCACTATGCTACATCAAGAAACCCTCAACAGCTGCATAAGAAGGTGGGAAAATATTCAAAGATGTCGCCAAGCGAAGGCTGCTCTTGCAGCACCCTCACTGAAGATAGCCAAGTACTGCGTGCAGTTGTCCAGGAAGAATCTCCGACTGGTCGTAGGAATCCTAACGGGGCACTGCACCCTAAAGAAACACATGCACAGGATGGGGCTATCCACTAGCCCCAACTGCCGCGGATGCAACCTTGAGGACGAGACGGCAGAACACGTTCTCTGTCACTGCCCTGCTCTCGCAACAATCAGAGGATCCATGCTGGGGGACTTCTGGCCTGACATGGCCATTATCAGCAACACCCCAACCGCGGATGTCCTCAAGTTCATCCAAAGAATTGGGTGGCTTGGGTGACTCCCGGGCTGAGGAGCTGCTGTGGAGGCAGCACAATGGGCCCGTTTCAGCGGCCTAAGTGCGTGTACCCGTACGGGTACCCTCCAACCCAAAATCCAGATCCAGATCCAAAACTACAAATAAAAATAAAAAAGTTTTAAACAGTGTTTTTTAAGTGTTATTAAAGTCGGCGAAAGAAAAAGCAGTGATAATAAAATCTGTGTAATGGGTTTTACACAATCGCAACGCCAGGAAATCCAAGGACTGATAACCACGTTGTTTCAAGAATTTGTCATAGGTGACAATTTTATCAAACCAACAGAATGGCAAAAATCGTTGAATCAAATTTGCAAAAGACTTTTGAGGAACAAAACAAAATAGTGTCGGAGTTAAAACAGCAAGTCGATAACCTAAAAATGCAAAATAAATCCTTACTCGACAAAAATAAGGTGTTAGAATGCGAGCTAGATAATATTCAACAATATAGCAGAAGAAATAAATACGAGTTTTCGGATTAAAAGAAAAGGCCAACGAAGACACAGATAAACTGATTACCAACCTTTTTAAAGACAATCTGCAATTGAACTTAAGCACTAATGCTATAGATCGATCACACCGTGTGGGTAAAGGAGAAAATGAAAAGGGCCGGCATCTTATCGTCAAGTTCGTGAGCTATAGAGATCGGAGATTAATTTTTTCTAATAAGAGATTATTGAAAGGCACAGGAATTCGCATTGTGGAAGATCTTACAAAATCGCGATTAAATCTTCTGAAGGCAGCTCAAACCAAATATAAGATGGAAAACGTCTGGACTATGGATGTAGCAGCCTTGGTCAATTGTATTGTAACTTAGCTACTTGGTTGCTATTTACATAATATAAAACATTCATCAAAACAATTTCATCAAAATTATTTGTAAAACTCCATTAAACTTTCTCCTTAAAATCAGTGTTTTATTTCCAATTACAAACCAAACATTACATTATCATCTAGGTGAAAAATGGAAATAAAAACAAGTCGTAAGGAACCATGAAGATATCCAGAAACTAAATTTGAAGTAACAAAACCGAGGTACACGATGGCGCGAACACACAGGCTAGATAATTTTTTTGTTTGTATCAATTTCTTCTGAGCCATATTGATTTATATGCATATTTTTTTTTCTTTTCTCTTTATTACTGATTCTTTACACAGTTATTTTTTTACATATTATTTCTAATCCTTAGTATAAATGGTATAAAAGTATAAATTACTAATTACTCCAACTTACTTTTTTGCTAACTCTTAATACTTTTTTATATTTTAATTGGTTTTGTTTTCTGCGTTTATGGTTTGTTTTGAGGGTGCAATAGAAAGCAATATAAAAACAGTAATTCTTGACGACATTCAAGATTGTCAACAGTTCTTTAATAGTGCAAACCAATCTCAGACGCAGATAAAGGTGGGTCATGTTAATATTCGAAGTCTTCAAGAAATTTCGACGAATTATTATTGTTCCTTCAAAATTTAAGTATTAACTTTGATATCTTTATTCTATCAGAAACCTGGACTATAAATGATATTTCTGTGTTTGGTATTTCTAACTATACGACTTGCTACAACAATGCAAATTATAATCAGAATGATGGAGCCGTTGTCTTTGTTTGAAGTAATATTCTAAGAGAGATAAAAACTTTTAAATATCATGAAGTTACTTTTCTACGTATTAAATGTAAAATCAACTCGTTTCAATTCGGAATTACAACTGCATACAGGCCTCCGTCAACCAACCTTGATTTGTTTCTTTCTGATATCAGAACTGTTTTGCAGACATGCGATCAATCAACTGAAATTTTTGCTGGTGACATTAATATAAATATTTTAAATTCTTGCAAAAACGATTCTAAACATGATTACTTAAATATTTTAAGCGAATTTGGTTTTTCTGTCTATTTAAATTCCCCTACCCGTATCAATCAATTACCATCAACCTGCATTGACCACATGTTCATAAAATCAGTTGATAGGACAGTAGGAAAAATACAAGCAGCGGTTCTTTCCATCCCCTTACCGACCATTTGCCCATTTTTTTACAATTCTCAATCACGGAATTACCCATTGCAAAAAAAACACCTTTGTAAAAACCGAAATAAATTTTCCTTCTCTAAATAATCAGATGAACAAATACTGAACTATACGAAATATATAAAGAAACACCAATTACAGAAAACGTAAAAATACGCAGACTGCAATGGTTGGGACATTTAAAAAGGATGGGAAATACAAGGGTGGTAAAAAACATCTCATGGAAGAAGGCCGAGGGAGTGAGGAAACGAGGTAGACCGAGGAAGACGTGGGAAGAGGCAATAATGGAAGATCTGAGGGAAAAGGAAATAAAAGATTGGAAACAGAAAGTTATGAACCGAAAGGAATGGGAAAAAAATCCTAAATAAACGCTAAGGGCCTAAAGGCCTAAGTTGTAAGCGTAGATAATAATAAATAATCAGCTAGCAACAGAAAGCTGGCAAGATGTAACAGAATACAATGATGTAAATGAGTCCACAGATTTATTTATGAAAAAATTAAAACAATATATACACTCTGCGACAACAACAAAGCATGCTACTATTAACGCTAAAAACAGAATTCTAAAATCATGGATAACCCCAGTTCTATTAAAGAGTATAAGACGGAGAAATATATATTGAGTAAATTAGCCTTACGTAATCCCAATAATAATCAACTTAAACATGAATATAAAAATTATAGAAATACGCTTGGAAACCTCATAAAATTCACTAAAGCAGAATATTACAAAGAGAAATTGGCACAAGCTGGGAAAGATATAAAAAAGATTTGGGAAATAGTTAATGAGGCTACTAATGTTAATAAGCCGTCTTCTAGTATACCAAGTATCATTAACAATGACAAAAGTATTATCACTGACGATAAGCTAAAAGCTGATCATTTTAACCAATACTTTGTAGACTTGGGTGAATCCATGGCGAAGCAAATAAAACAGAATTCAAAAAATACTATAATACAAAATAATATTACTAAACTTTCCCAAACTAATTCAATATTTCTAAATCCTGCAGAGCAATCCGAAATTCTTTCACACATAAAAACCCTTAAAACTTCATGTGCTTGTGGCCCAGACAATATATCAAATAAAACTATAAAAACCATTGCAAAACATATATTGTTGCCTTTAGAATGTATCTTTAACTTATCTTTTTCTACTGGGGTATTCCCATCCGCTTTTAAAGAGTCAGTACTAACACCAATATTTAAAGCCGAAGATAAAACTAAATCTAGTAACTACAGACCAATTTCTTTAATTAATAACTTGGCAAAAATTATGGAAAAGTGCTTGAAAGTACGGCTTGTATCCTATTTGAATAAATATAAAATACTTTCTCAGTGCCAGTTTGGTTTTCGCGATGGACTTTCAACTGAAAATGCAGTATATGAACTAACTAAGACCTTATATAATAGCCTAGACAAAAATTTAGAAACCATTGCCGTGTTTATGGATCTAGCAAAGGCCTTTGTCACAGTGTGCCACACTACCCTTAAGCATAAATTAGAAAACTGCGGGTGACAAAGCATTACAACTTCTGACGAATTACATGAAAAATAGAAAACAAAAAGTTAAAATAAATAAAAGTATCAGTGAAGCACTTACTGTAAAATACGGGGTGCCACAAGGTACGGTTTTTGAACCTATTCTCTTTCTAATATATATAAATGATCTAATCAAACTCAATATAGACGGGACTATTATTTCTTAGGGCGATGACACGGTTATTGTTGTAACAGGGGAGTCTTGGAAGCAAGCAATTGAAAAAGTTGAATGGGCCATGACTCATATCAAATCTCAACTGGAAACAGATATGTTAACATTAAATTATAACAAAACAAAATTTATGTACTTTTCTATTCAAAAATATTAAGCAGGCAAAAATGACACGAAAAAATAATATTTATACATAAGTTAATATGTCTAGAGAAACAAAAAATAGGCTGCACTTGCAACTTAAGCATTGAGTTCGTAGATTATATTAAATATTTAGGCATATATATTGACCAAAATATAAGATGGGATGCACAAGTAGAAAACATCTGTAACAAATTAAGAAAAACGATTCATAAATTTAAACTACTATCTAATAGCTTTCCACTAACAATTACTAAAATGGTTTACTATTCTCTAGTTCAATCAAGCCTTCAGTACTGCATAGTTGGTTGGGGAGGGCTGTATGATACTGCATTAAAACCGCTTGAAGTTTCGCAGAATTACATAATCAAAATTATTTTTGAGAAAGATTATTTATACCCAACAACTTCACTATATGAAATCTCCAACCTTCTCAACATCAGACAACTATACACCCTAAGTTTAGCTACATATTTCTTTAAAAGCAAAAATAGTATTCAACATACAAATTACCAGTATGCAACTAGAACACAGGTTAACCAAAATATAAATTTACCAAGAAAATCAACTAGTATTGGACAAAGACATGCACAATATACGAGTATAATTGTATACAATCAACTGGCACAAAATCTAAAAACGATAAACAATTCACATCTCTTCACAAAAAAGGTTAAGTGTTGGGTTAGGAATGCCAAACCTAAAATATTCAATTTATACTAAACTCGATGATTCTAGTATATTTTTCTTATCTTATATGCTTTCTTTACTGCTACTTCATTATCATTATTATTCTCAAGAAATATTAATAACTTACTTTATTTTTTTTTGTTTTTTGCAACTGATACTGCTGTCAACAATGTATTATTGCTTTTTACTGCCACCACAAGCATAGCCACACACAAGCTTTGCTTATGTGGCTTATTAAATCAATTAATTTACATCTACAATGTAACTTGTAACATATAACCTGTACATTTATAATTTGTATAACAAGTGTAGAGCAAATTAAACTCAAACTCAAAACCAATATGGGACCGCAAAGTCATTCAGAAGAAACAACAAAAAGATCCTTTCTGTAAAACTATACTAAGTCAAATACAGGAGGAAATTTTGGATTTTATTAAGACAACGAAGGCATCTTATACAAATCAGATGGAATTATAGATACATTAGTTATACCAAAAACCTTTGTGAAAAAAGTACTGTATGATTTTCACGATCTACCATTCGTAGGACACCAAGGTCAAGGCAAAACGCTAACGCTAATAAAATCTCGTTGTTTTTGGCCAAATATGAAAAACGACATAAATAGTTACATATCACAATGTCACTCATGTAATCAGAGGAAAACCTGACCCCATTTCAAAAAAGCACCTCTTCAAAATTTTCCAGAAATTTCTACACCGTTTGAACGCTGCTCAATAGACATAACAGGTCCATTCGTAACATCATATAAAGGAAACAAATATTTATTAACGTTTATCGATCATTTTTCGAAATACCTCGAACTTATACCAATACCAGATCAAAAAGCTGAAACCGTAGCACAAGCATTTTTCACCAATGTTATGTCTCGTCAGGGTACACCTCAAAACCTCATTACAGATCAAGGCACCAATTTTGGTTCGAAACTTTTCAAAGAACTTTGTAGAAAACTTAATATTGAAAAACTACAAAGATCAGCATACCCCGCAATGGCGAATGGAGCGATAGAACGCGTCCATAGGGTTTTAAAAGATTTTTGAAGTCACTATGTAAATAGGACACAGTGGAATTGGGACGATTGGACAGATTTTATGCGAATGGCGCATAACATGTCTGTTCATAGTTCCACAGGTTACAGTCCGTACTTTCTACTTCACGGCAGGGATCCAACATTTCCATTGGATGAAGTAATAAAACCAATGTCGATCAAATACGATACAGATGAAAACTACGTATCCAAAATGATAAAAAGATTAAATATAGCATTTACACATGCTGCCGAAAATATGAAAATATCCGCAGAAAGAAGAGCAGTATATTACAACAAGAATACCGAAAATAAAAATTTTAAGTTAGGAGACTTAGTTTATTTATTCGATCCCAGCACAAAAATAGGTATTTCAAAAAAATTAACAAAACCTTGGTTAGGGCCGTACCGAATCGTAGAAATTAAAGGACCAGTAACCTACAAAATTAAAGAATTAAACAAAAATAAAGAGCAAATAGTTCACGCCAACCGATTAAAATTATTAAAACCAGATAAAGAGCAAGTACGCGCAGAAGAAAACCAAGAAGACAACTAATCAGAAAATGAAGATGAAGCAAACAACCCACTAAACAGTTGGGATGCTATCACAGAAGTTGAAGACGGCGTAAAGCCAGAAGACGTTACGTTAACAATTTTACAGGGATTAGACTGCAAAGGGCAGCTCAACAGAAACAACAACAAACGAAACGTGAGAACGTTGAGAAATTGAAATGAATAAAGAAACATGCTTACAAAAGCCTTATGTAAAATATAATTATAGATATAAAAATAGAAAAGTAAGTAATCATAAAAATTCTTTATTGTTAACAGTTATGCTAAGGTAGTGAAGGTATTTTTAATTATAGGAAAATGGGACCCAAATTGGTCGTACCGTTAGTGGTTTTAATAACATGTGCATTATTAAAACAAGTGTCAGTGCTTATCGCGTATGACTGTGAAAATGCGAACAATAACATGACAGTGGTTTCAAGTCAAGATGTCGACTTCAGAGAGAAATCATAAAAACCGATTGTTAATCGCCCCACTCTCTCCAAATGTTTTAAGTTCAATCATTAAAAACAAATTGGGTCACGTGGGAAGAGTATTGGGGGGAGAAGTCCGTACATAATGCAATGTACACCAAAATTAGTCGAAATTAGACGCACCGAAAATTGTTATCAAGAATTACCTATAACGGTAAATAACCAATCACGGTTCATGTCGCCAATCACACATCTAATCCAAAAACATGCTGAGCAAGTGGAATGCAACGCGTTAACACCATCGCTTTACTACATCGATAGAAAATGGGTAGGATTAACACCCCTACCCTTAGAAAAACACCCACCACAACTTTTGGGAGTAGAAGCAGAAGATAACTTACAATTCAAACTAATCCAACCATTAGGAGTTAGTGGCCTGTACATACAAGAAGAAATAGCAAAAGTGCAAAGAGATTTAAATTTTGGAATAGAAAGAGCAGCAGTCGAAACAATGCTAACATTCAAATTAAATGGGATAAACAACACAGACTATCAAGGTTATTCAACCCTCCACCTCTTCGATGGAGCAGAAATAAAGAAATTAGCAACAAACACCCTACAGTATATTTGGGGATGGTTCACAGACATCGAAATGTTTATGAGCGGATAAATAGGATTTTATGTAATTCTAAAAACACTAAAATATTTACTTGGAGTCATATTAAATGGCCTAGCAATTTACAAGACAGTAGGTTGTGGCATAGCTCTGCTAGCCATATTTGGAACACATTGGCACTGTGGATAGTACATCAACACCACACACAACAAAGCAAATCCGCAGATTTAGAAGCACAATTAAATATCCCAACGCAACTATTACCAGGATCATCGATGGAAATAATAACAACCCCGACGTCATCCCAACCACTACCATCAGCACCGCCAACCACAACTATAACTATAGCATACCCCAACATAGACCATTGGACTGCAGCAATAATAACGCAACACAACGAACAAGCGCAAAAGAACAGGGTAGTTTAAAAGTGAAATAAAAACGATGGCCTTTTTTTTTTGTGAAAAATTTAAACTAATTTAGTGCACGGTACGAAGCAAAAATCAAAACCAATGACTTTAACGAAACAGAAAAGACTTACAAACTATAAACATAATGGGAAAGTAGACTAAAAAGCAACATTTGGGAAAATAGATATAAATGATAAAATTAAATAAGTAATAATAGTAAATCAGAATCAAAGTCATCGTAGTAGTTTACCATCACAGAAAGAATACAAACATAAGAATACAATTTGCAAGTCGCAAATAAATTCCCTCTGTGGGCTGGAGGTAGAATAGGTCCACAGTACTTCCTGCTTGGAGTAAGAGGCTCCTAAAAGGAAAAACCTTTTGCAACTACAAAAAGTTACAAAACTACTACGACAAGCATGTCCGATACTACATATCAAAAGCATTCAGGAATCCGATGAGGCTCATTTCTTTTTTTTTGCAAACTTTTCTTTTGTGATTCAGAACAATCTATTATTTCATCATCTAATGTTTGATCGATAGTAGACAGTCTTTTTTTTTAATACCAATTTCTTCAATAATACTTTCATCTAATTGTCGTAAATGAGACCAAACTTTTTTTTTCTTGGCTGGTTGTACTACTTCATCACCATCCTCATCCTGAGTATTTTCTGCATTTTGAACCGACATCTCATTTTCAATATGATAAAAATTACTATCTTTTCTTTTAGAGTTACTGCCAAAATGTTTGAATCTATATCAATTGTAGAAATTATTTTCAGGTTGATAGGAGATATTATTGCCACTTAAACTGCATATGAAGGCAGCATTTATATCTTCATTTGACGAATAATAAGGTTACACGACCACTACGGTCTGGGCGACAAGCATGTCCATACTATTATCAACATGGGTTTCGCATTGTAAGATCGACTTCCTGCCGGGACCAACATGGGATTTCACATTGTACGGTCTACATCCCACCACAGGGATCAAGGGTTGGTTTTACTTTGTGAAATCTACATCCCACTCCCGGGACCAGGACTAGATTTTACATTGCGAGACCTACCCCACGTAGGGGTTCCCCAACCTAAGGTTACAAATAATTAAGCAATTACGAATTGCATGATGGTGAAGTACACTGTGACTTAGCAACAGGAATATAGATAGAAAAAAAAATTATTAACGTAGAATATTAGCATACATAGATTGTAAATAATAGAATGTAAACAGTAGGGAGTAACTTTAAGGTTGTACTTAAAAGGAAGACAACTCCAAAAGGACTTGCCTTCTTTTTTTAAGGGGGGAGTGATGTAGCAGCAGCTGAGGGGAAAGAAATTGTCCAAAACAAATTGGTTTAAATAGTAAATTCAATAGTAAAAGTAAATTGTAATTAATGGAAAATTGGTTGAACTTTTACATTTCCCCACATATTAAAAAGTGCAAGTTATAAATTACGATAAGTAATGTCCGGTGATAAAGCTTAAAACTTAGAAATTGTAACGAAATACTAAAAGCTATGTCAGTACTTCAACACACATGGGCAATTCCTAACATCCAACTGCATGTGGGAAATGCAATGTTTGCAATTAGAAGTTCAAGCAACTTGCGCGCACCTGCATTAGCTAGTAAAAGACAGTATGTAATAAACAAAAGACAGAAAATCCTAATGCCTCGGAGGGGAAAAGTTTTGCTCAGAAAGAACGAAAAAACTACACGACAGTTCGAGCTTACATCTTTATACAACTGGTTTTATATACTAATAGAGCAAGTTCAAAGTTAGAAACTCAGAAAAATATTATCAGTCTAATTTCAATTAATTTATTCGCTTCGTCAATAAAAGTACTTGTGCCAATTATCCACACAGGGGCGCACTCACTCGAATTCCATCGGAGGGAAATTAAGGATTCTGTCAGGTCAGAAAAGTCTAAAACAATTTTACTAACATTTATTAGATTAACTAATTGGTATCTTGAAAAATTGAAGTATAGATAATCAAATTAAAATATTTTCTCATTGGTCAAAACTTTATTCAATCATTCAGCGTTTAGTTCTAATTCATTTTAAAATTTAAATTTAAGTCTCTGAGAGCAATCAGGCTTCTCATTGTGTTGTACAAACCAAATCCCTCTCTATTTATTAATAAACTCTAGTATATTTTACTTTATTTCTGTTGTTTTATTTTCAATTATTAGCACTCCTTTTTTTAGGTCCCCTTAAGGGAGATATCTCAAATAATCATAACCCTAAGAATAATATTTACTTCAATCTGATTTAAACAACTCTTTTAAAATTAAGTGCAGATTCCAGGATCTTGTGGAATTGATTAGATATAAGCTTCCAGTTGCAGGAGTAGTCCAGACTCTCGGCATTCGCGCATGAAGTAAATTTAGTATTTTCAGATTTTTAGGAATACAAGAGGACAGAACCTAAATGAAATCCTTACCCACGGATTATTACAATTGTTACAAGGGAACTGTTAAAAAGTACCCTACATTGGGGTTTATTACACCAGTTACTAAAGTAAACAAACTCTTATCTTGACACCAGGCGGACAAATTCGCCACTATGGAATTACACAACAAAGCTCTCAAATAAATAGAAAAGAGAAGAGTAAACTTTGCCCAGGATTTTCGCATAGGGTGGTTAGAGAAGAATGCCCCTTGGTTTTTCGCGAGAGCGGAAAGTAAAAGAGTCAGAGAGAGAAGAAGGAACTTTGCCCGGGATTTTCGCATACGCGAGTTAGAGGAATACAACTCTGTTTTTTTCTCTAGAGCACACCTCGGAAAACATAGTTTACATGTATAAAAGAGAGAGAGAAAGAGCAGTATAATTTACGTTACAATCAATGGTGTTAAAATATAGCTTGCTTACCCCAATATCCTGAATTTGGTGTTCGGTTACCTCGTTGGAGCACTGGTGACTGTAGTAGTTGCTGGACTGGAACTAGACTGTAACATCGAAGAACTAACTTTCAAAATTCAAAATTCTGAATTTATAGCCGGCCGGTCTGCGCCCGAAACTAAAGCGCAACCCCACTACTCAAGAACAGGGTATTCGTAGCATCTCTGCGGCTCGATCCGCGAAGACGCGGTTATCTGATTTTCGGCCGTAAATGTAATGCATGAACTCAAATAATAGTTTTAAAATTACATTTAGAAATACTAAAACGGGTGCTAACTTAACTAAACTTATACAGTATGGTTATACGGCATAAACAAACGGAGACCTACATATTTTAAATATAAAAATAAACTCACAACGGCAACCTAATGCCGCAAACGGAAAACTGAATACAAAATAAATGTAAAACTTAAACAGTTCTTGTAAACTAAATCCAAAATTAGTAACAGTTCGTTACACACCCCTCCTTCTTCGGAAAAGAAAAAATTTATCCTTTTCGCACATAAAAAAAAATTAATAATGTCGAAATAAAACTTCAACACGGAACACTTGTTCAGCTCACTCGATAAGGTCGCACTGCACACCCCGGTCACAACACATGGTGATGCTGGTCGATGGTGTTGACGGTTTCGGTCCCCTCGGAATACACCAGCAGTTCCTGAACATCTTTCCTACCAGACCACAGCGGGAGCAGAACAAAATCCTGGGAGGACGACATATCTGGCGATGGTGCCCCTGCTGCCCACATCTCCAGCATAGGTCCCCAGACCATACAGGTACACGCTGCTGCAGAAGGTCGATGTCCATGACCCAGTCCATCTCTGGATCATCTTCGGTGGATGCCTCCCTGTTGTTAATGATAGTTGTCGGAGCGGCGGCGCTTTCGGCTTGCAATGCTATTACGTACTATAGAAAAGCTTCGTCGTTGAATCGGGTGGGGGTCGGAGCGGTTTCAGTACTCGGAGAAGGAGTAGTGTCGGTTTTAACGTCGGTGATATCGGTTACGGTTTTTTCGGGTTTCATGTTTTGTCTGTAACATATCGGTAAATGGTCTATCGTGGAAAGTCGGTACAGGTTATACATGAGCTGGTTTAAGATCTTTAATATGAACGCGGGGAACACGTTTTCTAGTCATATCTTTTAATTGGTATAGTACGGGTGAAAAGACTTTGGTAACGGTATAAGGACCGGAATATTTCGGAGCTAACTTGGCCGCAAATCCTTGAGCTACGGAAGATAAGTAATGCTCTTTCTTCATCACTTGATCACCTACATGGCACTTCCAATCTCTTCTGCGTAGGTTGTAATGGTGTCCTTGGGTGGTAAATGCTCTTGCTAGATTAACTCTGACTAACCCGAACACTTCTTTTAACTTCTTTATTCGGGTCTGATGGGTTTCAGAAATGGTATCACCCTCAGGTTCAGTATCTTCGGTCGGATCCTCTGCCCCTCGTCTGAGAGTGTTCGGTAGCTCCAACTCTCTTCCAAAGTTGAGGAATGCGGGAGTAAAACCACTGGATTTATGTTGAGCGGTATTTATGGTTAGCATAAATTCGGATAAATGCTGATCCCATGTACGGTGGTTACCTTTACAATACTGAGAGATCATGGTCTTAAGCGTTTTGTTGGTCCTTTCGACGAGGTTAGCCTGCGGTGTATGCGGTGGTGTAAATCGGTGGTTGATGCCAAAATCTTTGAGGAGCTGACTGAAGGTACGGCTATTATACTGAGGCCCATTATCAGTAATGACGGTTTTCCGCGTTCCAAATCGGGTTATAATGTCCTCAAAGAGAGCTTTACTTACGGCTTGAGCGGTAGCTGTAGGGATAGCTCTGCACTGCACCCACTTAGTGAACCTATCTTGAAATACGGCAAGGTAACAATTACCTTTAGAAGATCTTGGTAGTGGTCCAATTAGCTCGGTGCTAACGGTCTCCCACGGTTGTCGGTTGGCGGATGGTTGCATCTGTCCAGGTGTCTGCTGCTGCGATGTTTTATAGCGTTGGCAGGATAAACACTTCTTGACATAGTTTGCAATCTCACGAAACATCCTCGGCCAGTAATATTGTCTGGCAATCCGGGCTATGGGTTTGGCTATCCCCATATGTCCGGCGGTTGGGACGTCGTGATTTTCTTCTAGCACCTTTTGGCGTAGAGGGGTCGGAACGCACAACTTCCATGGGTCGGTAAACTCATCGTCCTTCAGGCTGTTGTCGTAGAAGTGACGGTACAGTATCTCATTTCAGACGGTATAATCGGGAAAATTGGTAGGTCGCTGTGTGACTTTTTTGTACTTACGTTGATACCAGGCGCAGTCTGGAACATTGACAGCACACTGTTCCGGATCGATTGGTTGTTCGGTATTCGGTAACGGTTCACGGTATCTGCAACACGGTTAAGTACTCCCTTTCGGTATTTATTTCGAAGTTGTACTGCTGCAAAAAGACACTCCACCGGGCTAATCTTCCAGCTGGCTCTTAATAGAATAAAGCCAGCGAAGGGACTGATGGTCGGACACTACGGTGAAATGATAGCCCTCTAGGTACGGTCTCATATTCTCGATGCCCCAGACGATGGCTAAGCATTCTTTTTCGGTCACGGAGTAATTACTCTCAGCTGGAGATAATGTACGACTCGCGTAGGCGATAATCTTGTCCCCGCTGCTAGTATTCTGAGTAAGCGCGGCGCCTAACCCTTGATCGGAAGCGTCGGTTTGCAGGATAAAGGGTTTGTTGAAATTGGGACACGCCAGGACTGGTGCTTCGGTGAGGCTGGCCATTAATTTTATGAAAGCTTCTTTCTGTGCGTCGCTTCAACACCAACGTTGTTGTTTACGGAGTAGCTTAGTGAGCGGAGCTACTATGTTGGAGAATGACGGTACAAAACGGCGGTACCAGGAAGCCACAACCAGAAAACGTCGCAGACCTTGAACATTTCGTGGGGGCGGTATGTTACGGATGGCTTCCACCTTCTCCGGGTCGGTATGGATTCCTTGCTCACTAACGGTGTGCCCCAGGTATTTCAGGGACTTTCAGCAGAACTCACACTTTTCGGGGTTGAGCTTGAGGTTTGCTGTACGGAGACGACGGAAAACTTCCTGCAAATTACTCAGATGCTCTCCGAAAGTCTTCCCCAGGACTATAATGTCATTCAGGTATGCAAATGCCCTGGGTCCCATCTCTGGACCGATGATGGTGTCCAGGAGACGCTGAAACGTGGCGGGTGCTGAATGAAGACCAAACTGCATTACACGGAACTGGAACAATCCTCTTCCCCAACGGTAAAGGTTGTGATCGGTTTGCTGTCCTTGGTCAACGGTATTTGCCAGTAGCCTTATTTGAGGTCAATACTAGAAATATAACGGGATTGTCTCAATTTGTCTAAGATAACATTAATGTACGAAAGCGGATAGGCATCCTTCATTGATACCTCGTTAACTTTAACCTTTAACTGTATTCCAGATAAAAGATTGACTGTATTATTAGTTCATGTGACTTTAACAGTCTAATACGCTATACAAACATGCAGAAATATGATATCAAACCAAATTTGCATATTAAATTTATAGGTAACATTAAAATGACATACGTTTTACAGCAGCGTGAATGTTGCCATAGGAAAAATTAGCAGCATCAACAGGATACTTCTCGCAAAATTCTTCAATGCACGCTTCGATGGAATAATGTCATTTGCCATCTTCTAATTTAACCCACTGCGTAAGTAAGATTCTAAAAGAAACGTTTTGTGCTCTTTAGTCAACATTTCATTGAAGACTGCGAAAAGTAATTTTAAATTTTAAACAAATTTGTTTTATAATGTAAACATAACACAGAACACAGATTAGGCAAGTTTTATTGTTTTCAAGGGCTCCCGCGATCAAGGTTATTTTCGATCTCTCTGTACATTTATTTATCTATCTGTCACTCCCGGTTGCCCGTTTGTTTTCCTATGTCTACTGTCGTGCCAACGGCACAGCTTTCAAAACTTCATAGGTGTGTAGGATCACGACAGTTATTTATGGTTTCCAGTTTGTAAAACACTTTTAACAACTCTTGTAATAGTTGTAGTGGTTACGGCTTTTCCAAGAATAGCAAACTTACAAAACTTCGACTATCGGAGGTGCTGATTTAAGGGATCGTCAATTGGCTGCCAGTTATAAATTCGAATTCCACAAAAAAAACATTTCACATCATGAACACTACTGCTAGGGATGTTGGTACTACTGTTAGGGCTGCGAAAGAAACCTGTTCGTACAAGTGATGTTGGAGTGTGAGTTCCATACCAATTCTTGAACGTTTGAAGACGTTCATAAATGAATGAATTAACAATATGGATGTGTTATGCGCAAGCATCGTGGACGGAGCCTACTGATTTAATGTCGGCTGTAGTTCTTAAGTATTTCTCTAGTAGAGCTCAAAAAGTGTTTGAACATTGTGTAATAGACTATACACATTCGTGGGTGAATGTGTATAGTAATAGTTCTACACCATCCACGAGCAAAAGGATTAGACCGGATGGAAGCACGCTCCCCACTTCCAATTCAAGGAAGAGGGTCAAACCAGACCAAAACGTCACCGAAATGACAGGTGGCTACAAAGAGGCTCTTACCAGCCACCTTAGCGTGGCCATTGTGGATCTCAGGACCCCCTCGGCAAGATCAACCAGATCCAAGCGGACCTAATAAAAGCCCAATTATTAGTGGCTTTGGACAACTACATGTTTGCCCTAGTTGAAGGCCAAATTGCACCCACTTTTAGGGGCTTGCAGTACTCCGGGTAGATTCTCCGAATCACCTGCGAGGACTGCCAGACCCTGAAGTGGCTGATGGACGCGGTCGCAAACCTGCCCGCTTTGTGGGAAGGTGCCCGCCTCAGCGTCATGCAGGTGGATCGGCTGCCCAGGCTGGCGAAGGCAACTCTGTGGGTCCAAGGGAAACCTGAACTTACGGAGACTGTCTGTCGTCGACTGGCAGTGCAGAACCCCGGGATAGGCGTTGGGGACTGGCTTCATTTCCATACGGCCGATAAGAAGGAGCCACCTGGTAGGCTCCTAATTTTTAACCTAAGTAGAGAGGCTGAGACGGCCATCAAAAGCAACGGTGTTAAACTTCACTATCAGTTTACCACCCTAAACCTAAAAATTCGGAGGCCCGGAGATGCACCTCCAGCCTCTGAAAATCTATAGGGCAGGGTGCGTCTACGGACACCCCTCAACCCTCCTCTGTTACATGTCAGAGTGCGTCTGCGGACACCCCTCCATCACCACCAGGAGTGCAGCTACCAGAGCAGCCATCCGAAGAGGAATCCCCACAACTCCCCACCCCCCTGGATACAATCTGTGATGAGGAGAGACTGCTGATAAAGATACTGAAGGAGTCCGGGTCAGACACCGGGGCCGACTAACTTTTTCTGTTAACCCCATGTCTACTCAGCCTGGACTAAATATTATACAAATTAACCTGCAACACTGTCGAGTGGCTACTGTCACTTTACGCAGACATCTTGACAGTCAGCAGGACACTGTTGCATTAATACAAGAGCCTTGGATTGTAAAATCTAAGATCTGTGGATTAAATAATAATAATGGTGCTGTTTTTACAGATAACGCCTAAAAGAAACCAAGGACGTGTATCTACTGTGCCAAACACCTACAAGCCTTCGCTTTGCCACAACTCTGTACGCGTGATATTACGGCGGTACAGGTGAGCTGCAGCATTAACGAAGGAAAAGAAGATGTAATATTAGCATCGGTATACCTTCCCGGTGACTCAATCGACCCTCCACCTAGCGCGGAGTTGATCGAATTGGTGGACTACTGTGAGAGGGAAAATAAACACCTAATTATTGGTTCTGATGCGGACGCTCACCACGTTTCGTGGGGCAGCAGTACCATCAACACCAGAGGTAAATCTTTACTTGAGTACTTAATAAATAAAAACCTAGAAACACTGAACCGTAGATGTGAACCTACCTTTGTCACAACGCGCAGCCGGACGGTGATTGATGTCACCCTGGTGTCGTTAGGTATTTTCTATAATATTGTGGGCTGGCATGTACCACCTATTGTATCCATGTCAGACCACAGATGGCTTTGTTTCAGATTATCTGGAACTACGGCCATACTAAAACAATATCGGAATCCTAGGCAAACCGACAGAGACTATCTTATAAAGTAGATCTGGAAGCCCCCTTGCGGAGTCGATTTTCCCGGATACGATTGTTCAGGTAGAGGACTTGCAAACCAGTGTGGATATTCTGAAAAACTAGTTCCTACAATCCTAGAATCATGCCCTCTGAAGACACCCAAAGCGAGTCGCACAACCTCTTGGTGGTGCAAGAAACTCGACAGGATGAGATCAGTGCTGGGTAAACTCTTTAATAAAGCAAAGAGAACTAGAATTACTAGTGACTGGAAGGCCTACAAAGACCTAAAACGAATATATAAAAAAAGAAATCCGCCGGAGGCAGAGGGACTCTTGGAAAACTTTTGCAGTGCTATAGTGAC
Source organism: Ctenicera cuprea (assembly GCA_958336395.1). Taxonomy (NCBI): domain Eukaryota; kingdom Metazoa; phylum Arthropoda; class Insecta; order Coleoptera; family Elateridae; genus Ctenicera; species Ctenicera cuprea. The sequence goes on along the minus strand of OY284487.1, from coordinate 43,500,148 downwards.
TAGCACCTCAGCGGCTAGACTAAAAACGATCCGTTTCAAAGACCCTAACCAACAACCGGGCTGTCTCAGGCAAGGGGATGGTTGCCTTACAACTAAACCCGAAGAGACAGCACAAGTGTTAATTCAAACACATTTCCCAGACTGTATTGTTACCCCTGACTGTATATGGCCAAAGCCCGACAAACCACCTCCCATCGAGGAGGGCTGGGAAGTGGCGGACCGGGTCCTACTGGGCGACAAAGTAACCTGGGCTATAAACTCCTTTCTCCCCTTCAAGTCGCCAGGATTGGACGGTATCTTCCCAGCCCTGTTACAATGGGGACTGGACCTGATACTTGCTCACCTGGTGCGCATCTACCGGGCATGTATCGCCTTTCAATATACACCGGAGAGCTGGAGGTAGTTGTTATACCCAAAACAGGGCGTGCCAACTATACCCTGGCCAAATCTTATCGTCCCATTAGTCTTACATCTTTCTTACTAAAGACGCTTGAGAGACTTTGTGACAGAGAAATAAGGGAGAAGGTGCTTGTTTCACACCCACTACACCTGAACCAACATGCTTACATACCAGGGAGATCTACCGAATTGGTGCTAAACGCTATAGCGAACCGGATCGAGAGATCATTAGACAATAAAATGTCTACCCTAGGAGTTTTCATTAATATTAAAGGAGCCTTTGACGAGGCCTCCTTTGAAAGTATAAATTCTGCCTTACGCAAACATGATGTTGCATCTACTCTTTGTGAGTGGATAAGGCACATGCTTGAAATGAGAGCAGTACAATTTAATTTAGGAGACAGCTCTATTCGAGGCGTTGTGATGAAAGGCTGTCCACATGGCGGAGTTCTGTCTCCACTGTTATGGAATACAGTGGTGGACAGCCTTCTAAGCTTACTCAATGATGCTGAGTTCTATACCATTCGATATGCGGATGACATCACCATTCTCATCACGAGGAAGTTTGAGGGCATGCTCTGCATCTTAATGCAGACGGCTCTTTAAATAACAGAAAAATAGTGTAATGAACGGTTCCTCTCTGTCAATCACTTGAAGACAGAAATGATACTTTTTACAAAGAAAAAGAAGGTTGGACCCTTACGTACACCTCTTCTGTTCAACACTTCTCTCAGATTCTCAGATAAGGTCAAATACCTGGGAGTTATTTTTGACAAATAACTGAACTGGGAGAAACACTTGAAAACTAAAACTGACAAAGCATGCATGACTTTCTGCCAGTGTCGCCGCGCTCTAGGCAAATCCTGGGGACTCTCTTGGAGACTTACCTTGTGGTTGTATACCGCCGTGATTAGGCCCATGCTATGCTACGGAGCACTTGTCTGGTGGCTCAGGGTCAGACAGGCTACGGCAGCAACTAAACTAGAACACGTGCAACGTCTCGTTTGTCTTAGTTCTACAGGTGCTATAAGCTCAACCACCACGGCCGCCTTAGAGGTGATATTATGCCTTCCTCCACTTGATCTCCTCGTGGAGGAGGTAGCTATAAGGACTGCTCTGACGCTGCGCCATAAGGGGCGCACAGTAGGCAAGGGAAGCAGACATACCCGCATCCTGGATGAGACAGTCGTCAAGACTCCTCTTCTGGATGCTATAATAGACTACCTTCCTTTAAAATATGCCTTTAATAGACACTTTAGTGTTTATTCGAATGCTGGACCAACCCAGCATATGGATATATCCATCTTCACCGATAGATCCAAAACAAGGCATGGGGTGCCGGAATTTTCTCTGATACCTAAACCTACGCCAGAGTATGCCACTAGGCGAAATTGCCACTATCTTCCAAGCGGAGGTAGTAGGAATAACGCATGGTGCAAATGCAATTCTCGAACGACAAATCAAGAACCAACGTATTGGTATACAGTGATAGCACAGCTGCTTTACTGGGCCTAGGCAGTTGCAAAATTATCTCAGGAGTACTGCGGTGTTTTAAAGCTCTCGACGATATCTCAGAAGATAATGTCGTTTTCCTTGTATGGGTAAAAAGACATGACGGCAACTACGGTAACCGAAAAACCTCTCTGAGGGCCAGAACCCGTAATTCCCATATCCCTGAAGACATTAAGCTTTATGCTATACCAAGAAACTTTAAAGAGCTTCACAGGAAGATGGGTTAACACTTAAAGCTATCGTCAAGCAAGGGCTGCTATTACGGAACCCTCGCCAAAGACAGCCAAACACTGTGTGCAACTGTCCCAAAAGAACTTGCAACCAGTTATGGGTATCTTATCTGGGCACTGCACCCTAAAGCAACACATACACAGGATGGGACTGGCGAACAGCCCAAACTGCCGTGCATGCAACGAGGTCGACCGACGAGTCGGCAGAACATGTCCTATGTCACTGCCCAGCTCTCGCAACAACCAGAGGATCCAAGCTGACCTAACATGGCCGAAATCAGCAACACTCCAATTTCGGATGTCCTCAAGTACATCTAAAAGGTTGGATGGCTTGGGTGTAGTCCAATGTGGAGAGCTGCTTGGGAGGAAGTACAATGGGCCCACCTATTGTGGCCTAAGTGCGCGTGAGCTAATTCACACTCCCAATTCCTAATCCAGAATCCAGAGTCCGGAAACCTACCGTTATGGTTTCTCAACTGAAACTGATCGGCTCAACGACTTGGTCAAGTATTTTAATTGTTATGTTGGTAATTTTTTGTGTGCTGATTGGAAGATAGATAACTGGATTTGGGGACTCCACTATTTTGAATCCAGCCGATACGATAGAAAAGAATTGGTGGATAATATGACCTGGTTGTCCATTCTTATAAGAACCCACAGATATATTACAATGTATTAATATAAAATTTATTTTTATTATTTGCGTTATATTCGTAGAAGTATGCCATGTATTAGGAGCATATCTTAATTTTCTGATTGATTATAAATCTTTATCGAGTTCTGAGATGTGAAACCTGTTTCGCGAAAGGACTTTATCATAGTTTTCATAGTGTTATAATTTTTTATATTAAAACGACTTCGTGGTTATCAGGATTCAGTTGCGTTTTTATATAATCATTGATGTCGTAGGGTTCATAAGCTCCGTTCGGTATTACAATATCGTCACGATCAGGATGTTGGGTTGTTGGGTATCGCATTTTAAGATTAAAATCCAAGAAACCCCATAACATTTTTCGTTTTATTCATCCAAAAAACTGGAGGTTTGAAATCGGAACCTAAAACTGACGATTCTCCCGTAAGTGTAGATATGGCAGACAAATATAAGACACATAAACACGCGACACATAATAATAGGACATTTAATCACGGACAGTTAAACACGTCGACATTTAATCACACAGACATTTAAACACATAGACATTTAAACACTGAGGCACATAATCACATGGACATATAAACACAGAACACCGTAAACGAAAGATAGATTAGCGTTTGGCTAGCGAACTCTTAAAAGCTAGAAAAGCTGTAAAAAGAAAATATCAAAGTTTGAAGTCCGACATAGCCCAATCCCAGTTAGAGGTTGAAGAAACATTCAAACCCATTTCAGAACCTTTAAAAGAATTAATATCGACTATTAAAACCGAAGGTCATTAAATTAGAGATGTAAAAACTAAAGTTGCTAGAGTCTTGTAATAAACTTTCAATTTCAACAACAAAGTTTACCAAGAAATACTTAATTACACTCCTACGCCTTCATTTTCCCATACTGTTTCCCAACTTTCTGAACTTGGAGAAAATAGGAGCATTTTCAACAGTAGATAAAACGCGAAATGTTACAGTGCAGGATAAAATTTGGGAAGAACAACAGCCTCACAAAGCGTACTGGAAGCCGAACGAACCTTCCAAGAACTGTTAAGACCTGAAGTGTTTGATTAGTACTTAGACCAGTATGAAGGACTGGCAAAGGATTATGTTGAAAAGTTGATACGTGGCACCGAGGGTGCATTTGATTTTCAGTATGGGGTACAGTTAAATCTTCCATCAAATAAATTTCCTATAAGTAATAAAATGCTTAAGTCTGCTGGAGAAGATATGTTTATAGTAGATGGTGCAAATAAGGTAACCTACAAAGGGACGCCAAAATTTTATGAATTGATGTTTAAAAAAACCCGTAGGGTATACCAAAGAGGACCAAAAACAAAATATCGTTAATCGGTCTGCAGCCAATTGATTAAATTACGACCCTAGCAGAAAAATAAGTGGTAATGTGGGAAAGACATACATAAACGTTATTCGACCACTCATGCCTTCCAAATTACCGCGTCCAGAAGCAGGATTACTAAATGTAAGTAAAAAAAGGTGAAATTTGTTTCGTGGAAAAATCCAAACACGTTAGTGGATAGAATAAAGATTTTAGTAGCCTCACAGTTAGCTGGTCATACCGGTCATAATAACGAAATCTTTAGTATTATTGACGCTTTAAAAACTGCAAAATTTATTAAGTAATGATATATTTTATATATACCAAAATCGAAAGTGATTTAACAGACTTTTAGATAGAAAATACCGATAGACCAGTTTCGTAGACATTTTCACGATTCTCGCTATCGAATGTATCCGAACCATGTTTTTATGAAAGTCAAAAATATATCGGAGTTGTATTACAGTAGGGACAGAATGAGAGTTCTGAATCTACCTTCCACCATTTGACCTTCCTCCTCACCGGTCAATGACCTGAGTTGTTGATCTCTGACACAACCCTTGACCCCTGACTCCAACCCCTGACCCAACCCTTGACCTCTGACCCAAACACTTCACCTCAACCCTTGACCTCCACCTCCCACAACTTAGGCCAATAGCATCCAGCTGCCACCACTTAGACCATTGACCGTTACCTCCCCCTACTGAATTTTAGTATTTATATGTATCAGCATACATCGGAAAATATTAGTTTTGAGTAACGTAAAATCTTGTGGTAGAAAAAATGGAAAATTTAAGAAATGCTATCAAGCAGGCTACAACTCAAGCCCAAAAGTGTAATTTTCCAATCATGTATCAGGATGGTGATAGGTTGAAGCTGTTTCCTTTGATTAACGAAACCACATATTTTCTCAACAAATCTACAAGCAAATGTGTATGTATTGGATTGTCACCGCAATGAATGTTGATACCAACACTAAAAATCTGTGGAAAGAAGAATCAGTGCATAATTTTTGATAGAAATGAGTGGAACAATCGAGAATAAAAACATTAAAACAAACTTAATTTACTTATACTTCAGTTTTATTCATAAGCTTGTGCTATCACCATGTTGTGTCTTAACGACGCAGATAAAGCTGCTTATTATTATAACGGTACAAACTGGCTGCAACAGTTTGAAAATTTATAAGAATTTATTTTGTTGCATTGGTTTGAAGAAAACGCGCTGGAAGCGCTGCAAGTGAACGTTTGTACGCGGAGTGACTGCCACAAAACGCAATGCATGAAGGAAATTAAATTTTAATCCGAGACCCCTTCTCTTAGTCGCCAGGTATAAAACCACTAAACCAGCCAAGTCAAGAAGACTTCCACCTTGTTTTTATTTCAATCAAGACTTCCACCTTGCTTTCATTTAAATCAAAACTTCCACCTTGCTTTAGTTTAAAACAAGACTTCCACTTTGCTTTTATTTGAATCCAGACCTGAAGAATATTTTACCTTTTTAAATTCTTTGAATCCAGTAATTTTATTCTATATGATTCCGACCTGTTTGACCTGTTAGTAATTTTTGATTTCAATATTTAAAACCTGAACTTAACCGACGAATTTAGAGAATTTAAATTTAAATTTAGATATAGTTTAACCAAACCTGGTATTTGATTTAAACTTGGAGATGTTTCTCTTGTTTAAATTAAATTAAATTTGACTTGGAAATGTCAGATCTCTTGTTTAAATTTAATATTTAATTACCAGAAAGTTGGTTTTTAGTTTTGATTTATAGATGCCGTTTCTTTTGTGCAAACTAAACATTTGGTTTCTCTAACAATTGTTTTTGTTTTTAATTTAAAGATGTTCTCTTGTTGAAATTAGATACGTTATATTAAACTTAAATTTAGATATTTTTGTTATTTACCAGAATCCGATTTTTAGTTTATGTAAAACTTTCTATGATGAAACCGTAATTCTTCCTTTACACATAACCCTGTATATATTTAAATTTCCTAGTATTTTCTCGCTGTGAATTTCTTTAATTACTTTAATTAAAAGTAATTAAAAGTAATTAAAGCAACTAAAAGAAATTAGTAATTATTAATTAACGTACTTATCTGGAAAATGCGTTTCCAACACACCAAGCCAAGGCAAGCATAAAAACACTAATCGCCGCATAACACTTTAATTTTTAATTTACTTCTTTACAGACATCTGTAATCTATCTATGTCGTCTATGAATTTATTGAACGAGCATAAAAATATTTTTTATGTGCACAAACATTGACTTTAGTTTACAGAAATACTAAGCTGTCAACTTCAAGTTAAGCCTTCGATATCAAATTCGATCAATGCACGATCGTATTGCAGCAGGGGAAGTCCGTATTAAAATAGCCTACCAACCGAAAACACCAGAAAAGCGCCTTATAAGAGTCGGACCACCATAGTCGTCCCGTTCCAGAGGAGAATGTCATTGTTTTATTGTACATTTAATGTAAATTGTAAATAATCACTAAAGTATAGGAAATTACAAATTTTTATGTACCTGGTGGATTATATGCTTATCTGTAAGTACTAAGGTATGGACATGCCCTCCGCCGATATAGCCGGGCGCTGAGCAGTGCAGTAGGTAATTTATTTTGTCCGTTTAATTTTATTATTCTAAGCAATCTATATTCTAACCTGTCTGTTTTTCTACAAGTGGCTTATTGTTAAATTATTTTGTTGGTGAAGATAAACACAGATAAATTTTGCAGAATAATTATAGACTGAAGATTATATTACATTTTAATGAGCGTTTGCATTAGTTTAGTAAAAGGTATTACTGCAAATGATGATTATATACTTTCCTTATTTTATTGTTCTAATCTTTGAGGGGCGTTTGTTTGCAAAAATATGTGATTTAGTTAGTCGCAAGACTTTGAAAACGCGTCTTTAGTTTAAGCCACGTTTGAAATTGTAGAAGTGCCAAGTAATATTTTGAATTTCCATTATGCCTAAGCGTCAGATAAATTACGAAGAACTTGTTTTAAATATATTGGAGTATTTTAATCTCGAAAAAGAAAATTTCGGGCCACTTTTGCCAGTTTCGTGTGTTCAAGAACGGGTGTCTGCTGCATTAAAAATACACGTCAACACTGTAAAAGCGATTATAAAACGCAATAAAGAAAATGTTAATTGTGAAGTTGAGGATACTAATAAGAAATTTCGGAAGTTCAAATCTGAAGATATGTGTGACGCTTATAAACACGAAATTCGAGATACAATATACAGAATGTATTCGAAACGGAAGCATTGTATATTATATCTCTTGTGAAAACAAATTACTCTTAATAAATTAATTAATATCAACGTACCTACACGACTACACGTACACCACTGGTCTTTAGCGATAGCCCTTTAAAGCAGCAAGAATCGTTTCGTTTATTTCTCTTTGGCGCGTTAGTCAGAAAGAGATACAAGTACAACTGGTATTAGTGACCCACGTTCGAAGCGCAAATACGTAATAGTCAACGAGTGGGAGTGAACAGACGCTATCCGTACGTCTTCGTACAGTTCAGTTTCCTAATCCGCCAGGTACATAAAAATTTGGAATTTACTATACACGAAATTAATAACCAGATACTTTTAATGATAGTAATAATTTTTATTCTCAGTCTTTACTTTATTTCCAACGAACCCTGGCTTTAAGCTACGCAGGTTGGTCGGTTACATGGCGCCCGAGCATGGACCCGAAAACCCAGTAATCCAGTGGACTAGGAAATCCAGGAGGCCAGGAATTCAATACGTTACCAATCCTCCTATCATTGTTTTACCTTTTCCCCCCGCTGTCAAACTAATTGTGCGTATTTATTAGAATTTGGATAGTACAGTAAGCACAAAACACAAAAATCAAGAAATCCATCGTGTCATAAAATAAATATTAAACTCGAATAACTAACAACAATTAATTGTAAATAAAACAATTCTTAACTTCAACAGGTTTTTTATGTTCGTTTTAGCCTTATACGTATTTCAACATGTCATTTTTAGAGGCAAGATTAAAAGTAAACAGTTGGTGTTGCTATAGGAACAATAAATCTTCATAACTTGATCTTGGTTTTCTATATTTGTGCCCAGATGACTTGATGTCTCATTTTAAAACGTCCAATAATGGTGAATTTTAGAGATCAATTTGTTCATTCATTAAAGGTACAGATTTTAAATGTTTGCGCATTTCAAATGCTTCTAGTATATCCAACTTACATTCATCATCACAAAAGTGTACACATTTTATAGTGTTATTAGATGTCATTAAATGATTGTGTTCTAATAAGTGTTTGGCGTAATTGGATTTATGTGGGTGTCTGTATTTGTAACAACGTACGTGTTAATTGTACCTAATATCAAAATTTCATATTGTTTGTCTATATAAACCGAATTACAGCGCGAGCAATTTAATTTGTAAATGCTTGATTTTAGTAAATAGCCTGTTTTTCTTATGCATTAAACAAAGTGTTTAAAATGGCCTTTGTTGCTTTAAAAGTTATTTTATAGTTATTTGTTTTGTTTATAATTTTGTCAATTTTTCTGATTTTTTGCCAAAATATGAAATTGACGCGTATTTTATTATATCTGATAAAGTAGTTGGATACATTATCTGAAAAGCTAATTTATAATTTTTCTTTTTAATATATCTAATTACGCCAAACACTTGTTAAAACATAACCATTCAATGACATCTAATAACACGATAAAATGTTTACACTTTTGTGATGATAAACGTAAGTTGGATATACTAGAAGCATTTGAAATTCACAAACATTTAAAATCTGTACTTTTAGTGAATTAAATAATTGATCTCTAAAATTCACCATTATTGGACGTTTTCGAATGGACACAGATGTAGAAAACCAAGATCAAGTTATGAAAATTTATTGTTCCTATAGCAACACCAACTGTTTACTTTTAATCTTGCCTCTGAAAATGACATATGTCGAAATACGTATATGGCAATAACTAAAATAAAAGACCTGTTGAAGTTAAGAATTGTTTTATTTACAATAAATTAGAATGAACTTCAGCGAAGTAAAGCTAGAACTTATTAATAAACTAACAACAATTTATAACATTTTAAATGTTAACTTCGGATTTACTGGCTTTATAGAGAAGCCTACGTCGATCCACAAAAAAGTTTTAAATATTTTCTGAAGCTTGTTCTGTTTTTTTTTAAATTCATATACAAGCATTCAGTTATAACTTGTATGTCTATGTAAATATAATTTTGCATTCCATATAAAATTTAATAATGTACTATAATCAGTATTATGCAAAGCTTGCTAAAATGGTTTTATTATTTAATTAGTAATGGATGTAAGAAAATACGAGTATATTTCACAGACTTTAAAGTCGTTTTCATGGATATAGCAAATTTTTCACTATTATCATCACGCAATTTTCTCAAAACATTTATTAACGTTATATAAAATCTATCTAAGCCAATTTTTAAATGTATCTACAACGTCATATATCATATCTAAGTTAAGAAAACATATTATAAAAAAATTTTTACAAACCATAGTATTACTTTGCAGCAAAAGGTAAAGTATGGTGCTAAACCTATAACAAAACGTTTTAAAAATACTTATTTTAAACGTAGTTTCATTTAGGTTGAAACGTTTTAGAAAACGTATTTAAACGGTAAACCTCTGCAGGATTTCTGTATGTGCTTTGTACCAACTACATATTACATTGTATTTGTTACAAAACAGTAACAGAAATCATGTTCTGTTGGAAATCACACCTACATCACAGGAACTATAATTGCAAAGTACCGGGGCTTCAAACTGTCCACCTCAAAAGATGTAGCAGTTATGTAACCAGCGTAAAACATGTTGTATACATGTTTTTATATGAATGTGCCTTTTCAGATAAATCACGGTGATATAACTGTTCCATCCCTGCTACAAAAATCAGTTATATCACTGTGATGTATCTATAATAATGCATATTCATAGAACACGTTTTACTCCGGTTACATATCTGCTACATCTTTTGAGGCTGATATTTTAAAGTCCCAGTACTCTTTTAAGATAGCGTCTGTGATGTAGTTGCGATATCCAATAAAGCATGAGTTCTGTAAATGTTTTGTAACAGTTGCAAATTTGTGTTTGCTGGGGAATGTATAGTTTATTTTTAATTTAACGCCACTGTAAATGTCATTTAATTTGAAATAACTCAAAATTCCAAAACTATAAAAATAGAAAAGTATAGTTTTTTAAAACTATAACATCACTGTAAATGTTATTTAATACATGCAGTTCTTGACGTCTTCTGCTTAGGGTGCGGTAAACGGGACGAAAAAACGGGAACGTAAAAAATAACGTAATGGAAACTGTACTATATGCACAGGAAGGATATGGATGCAGCGATCACCGTAATTTATGCGCTACTTTGGTTTTTAGCTCTTTAGTTTCCCATAGTTTTATTGAAGTAAGGAAAGTTATGATTTCATGCAAATCTTTGAATTTCAGATTTTAATGGAAATACGCGTTTTGGGGTTCATAGGAACCCAAAAAAGTGTTTTTTAAAAAACGTTTGTCTGTGGGTGGGTGCTTGCTTGAATGGGTGCGTGAGTGGGTGCTTGCCTGAATGGGTGCGTGAGTGGGTGCGTTAGTTTTCCTAAATCTCTGGAACTCCTTGCCTGATTTATATAAGATTAAGCGCGTGGAAGATCTTTAGTTGCAGGTAGTTCTTTGTAAGGTCGTAAATTGGAACCGGAATCGGAAACGAAAATTACGCCTGTTTTTTTGGTATAGATGTCTTTAAGCCTTTTTTTTTGAAATTTTTAATACATAGTGTTGTAGTGCATATAAAGACAAATCAAATGCTTTGTTTCCAAATGCTGTATCTTCAAAATGAAGGCCGGTACGTACTTGGATAGTATTATTATAAATCAATATTAATTGATAGCCCTTACTAAGGATAATCAAGTCATGTAAAAAATATTTTTGGAAAATTAAAATTGTAAACATACTAGTTTCTCAAAATTTTAGACATTTTCAAAAAATTACTGTTCAAAAACTGCTAACACCATTTTTTTAACTTTTTAAGGCGATAGAGCTTGTAATAAACTACAAACATGTTTTTTAATAATTTTTCAAATTCTACTCTGACGCCCTCCGGGAATTTTTGGAAACTTTCAAATTGATTAATTATTTATTCAAAAACGCAAACCAGAATTGCTATAAACTTTAAACAGTTTGACAGTCTAATTTGAAGTAGTTTATTAGGATTAGCAAGAATTTTCAACCATATTAAATATTAGAGGAAAAAGGATACTTTTTAATTTCAACAACGTAATTTTCGGGAAGTTACGTGACTTTAACTACGGCTATCAATAAGCTCTAATTAAAAAATATATTTTTCATTCTTTGCATATTTTTGATACCTCTTACTTCGAATAAGCTTTTACAGAGATTTTGGTCCGAAGTCCAAAGCGCAGCTAATCAGCTGTATGGCGCGGTCGGTTACCGTGCGCCTATCCTATGCGGCTAGCCGAAGTTATCATAGGACTATTCTTATACAGTCCACTATATCGTATCGCGCAGGCTGTCGCTAGTTACTATTTAAAAATTATTTTCTTACTTTAATTTTTGTAAAAACAATGTTATTTACTCAGTTATTAGCACGCGAACATTAAAACGTAAAAACTATAGAAGTAACAGCGACCTGTTTTGTCCATATTTTCGTTTACTATTAGTCTTAAAAATCTGAAACACAAACTGTTAGCATCCTCGATGTTGAAAATATAAAAAAGCAAAACATTAATTTTTCGATAAAATGAAAGGTCATCGAGATAATAGTTTGAAATGCAAAAACGGCCACAGACAAGTTAACAAAAATAAATCTATTGATAGTTTTCGACACGTACATTACAACCGTGCATGTAACTCAAATTGTGTCGATTATTCAAAAAAAAATTTTATAGCCGGCCGGTCTGCGCCCGAAACTAAAGCGCAACCCCACTACTCAAGAACAGGGTATTCGTAGCATCTCTACGGCTCGATCCGCGAAGACGCGGTTATCTGATTTTCGGCCGTAAATGTAATGCATGAACTCAAATAATAGTTTTAAAATTACATTTAGAAATACTAAAACGGGTGCTAACTTAACTAAACTTATACAGTATGGTTATACGGCATAAACAAACGGAGACCTACATATTTTAAATATAAAAATAAACTCACAACGGCAACCTAATGCCACAAACGGAAAACTGAATACAAAATAAATGTAAAACTTAAACAGTTCTTGTAAACTAAATCCAAAATTAGTAACAGTTCGTTACACACCCCTCCTTCTTCGGAAAAGAAAAAATTTATCCTTTTCGCACATAAAAAAAAATTAATAATGTCGAAATAAAACTTCAACACGGAACACTTGTTCAGCTCACTCGATAAGGTCGCACTGCACACCCCGGTCACAACACATGGTGATGCTGGTCGATGGTGTTGACGGTTTCGGTCCCCTCGGAATACACCAGCAGTTCCTGAACATCTTTCCTACCAGACCACAGCGGGAGCAGAACAAAATCCTGGGAGGACGACATGTCTGGCGATGGTGCCCCTGCTGCCCACATCTCCAGCATAGGTCCCCAGACCATACAGGTACACGCTGCTGCAGAAGGTCGATGTCCATGACCCAGTCCATCTCTGGATCATCTTCGGTGGATGCCTCCCTGTTGTTAATGATAGTTGTCGGAGCGGCGGCGCTTTCGGCTTGCAATGCTATTACGTACTATAGAAAAGCTTCGTCGTTGAATCGGGTGGGGGTCGGAGCGGTTTCAGTACTCGGAGAAGGAGTAGTGTCGGTTTTAACGTCGGTGATATCGGTTACGGTTTTTTCGGGTTTCATGTTTTGTCTGTAACATATCGGTAAATGGTCTATCGTGGAAAGTCGGTACAGGTTATACATGAGCTGGTTTAAGATCTTTAATATGAACGCGGGGAACACGTTTTCTAGTCATATCTTTTAATTGGTATAGTACGGGTGAAAAGACTTTGGTAACGGTATAAGGACCGGAATATTTCGGAGCTAACTTGGCCGCAAATCCTTGAGCTACGGAAGATAAGTAATGCTCTTTCTTCATCACTTGATCACCTACATGGCACTTCCAATCTCTTCTGCGTAGGTTGTAATGGTGTCCTTGGGTGGTAAATGCTCTTGCTAGATTAACTCTGACTAACCCGAACACTTCTTTTAACTTCTTTATTCGGGTCTGATGGGTTTCAGAAATGGTATCACCCTCAGGTTCAGTATCTTCGGTCGGATCCTCTGCCCCTCGTCTGAGAGTGTTCGGTAGCTCCAACTCTCTTCCAAAGTTGAGGAATGCGGGAGTAAAACCACTGGATTTATGTTGAGCGGTATTTATGGTTAGCATAAATTCGGATAAATGCTGATCCCATTTACGGTGGTTACCTTTACAATACTGAGAGATCATGGTCTTAAGCGTTTTGTTGGTCCTTTCGACGAGGTTAGCCTGCGGTGTATGCGGTGGTGTAAATCGGTGGTTGATGCCAAAATCTTTGAGGAGCTGACTGAAGGTACGGCTATTATACTGAGGCCCATTATCAGTAATGACGGTTTTCCGCGTTCCAAATCGGGTTATAATGTCCTCAAAGAGAGCTTTACTTACGGCTTGAGCGGTAGCTGTAGGGATAGCTCTGCACTGCACCCACTTAGTGAACCTATCTTGAAATACGGCAAGGTAACAATTACCTTTAGATCTTGGTAGTGGTCCAATTAGCTCGGTGCTAACGGTCTCCCACGGTTGTCGGTTGGCGGATGGTTGCATCTGTCCAGGTGTCTGCTGCTGCGATGTTTTATAGCGTTGGCAGGATAAACACTTCTTGACATAGTTTGCAATCTCACGAAACATCCTCGGCCAGTAAAATTGTCTGGCAATCCGGGCTATGGGTTTGGCTATCCCCATATGTCCGGCGGTTGGGACGTCGTGATTTTCTTCTAGCACCTTTTGGCGTAGAGGGGTCGGAACGCACAACTTCCATGGGTCGGTAAACTCATCGTCCTTCAGGCTGTTGTCGTAGAAGTGACGGTACAGTATCTCATTTCAGACGGTATAATCGGGAAAATTGGTAGGTCGCTGTGTGACTTTTTTGTACTTACGTTGATACCAGGCGCAGTCTGGAACATTGACAGCACACTGTTCCGGATCGATTGGTTGTTCGGTATTCGGTAACGGTTCACGGTATCTGCAACACGGTTAAGTACTCCCTTTCGGTATTTATTTCGAAGTTGTACTGCTGCAAAAAGACACTCCACCGGGCTAATCTTCCAGCTGGCTCTTAATAGAATAAAGCCAGCGAAGGGACTGATGGTCGGACACTACGGTGAAATGATAGCCCTCTAGGTACGGTCTCATCTTCTCGATGCCCCAGACGATGGCTAAGCATTCTTTTTCGTCACGGAGTAATTACTCTCAGCTGGAGATAATGTACGACTCGCGTAGGCGATAATCTTGTCCCCGCTGCTAGTATTCTGAGTAAGCGCGGCGCCTAACCCATGATTGGAAGCGTCGGTTTGCAGGATAAAGGGTTTGTTGAAATTGGGACACGCCAGGACTGGTGCTTCGGTGAGGCTGGCCATTAATTTTATGAAAGCTTCTTCCTGTGCGTCGCTTCAACACCAACGTTGTTGTTTACGGAGTAGCTTAGTGAGCGGAGCTACTATGTTGGAGAATGACGGTACAAAACGGCGGTACCAGGAAGCCACAACCAGAAAACGTCGCAGACCTTGAACATTTCGTGGGGGCGGTATGTTACGGATGGCTTCCACCTTCTCCGGGTCGGTATGGATTCCTTGCTCACTAACGGTGTGCCCCAGGTATTTCAGGGACTTTCAGCAGAACTCACATTTTTCGGGGTTGAGCTTGAGGTTTGCTGTACGGAGACGACGGAAAACTTCCTGCAAATTACTCAGATGCTCTCCGAAAGTCTTCCCCAGGACTATAATGTCATTCAGGTATGCAAATGCCCTGGGTCCCATCTCTGGACCGATGATGGTGTCCAGGAGACGCTGAAACGTGGCGGGTGCTGAATGAAGACCAAACTGCATTACACGGAACTGGAACAATCCTCTTCCCCAACGGTAAAGGTTGTGATCGGTTTGCTGTCCTTGGTCAACGGTATTTGCCAGTAGCCTTATTTGAGGTCAATACTAGAAATATAACGGGATTGTCTCAATTTGTCTAAGATAACATTAATGTACGAAAGCGGATAGGCATCCTTCATTGATACCTCGTTAACTTTAACCTTTAACTGTATTCCAGATAAAAGATTGACTGTATTATTAGTTCATGTGACTTTAACAGTCTAATACGCTATACAAACATGCAGAAATATGATATAAAACCAAATTTGCATATTAAATTTATAGGTAACATTAAAATGACATACGTTTTACAGCAGCGTGAATGTTGCCATAGGAAAAATTAGCAGCATCAACAGGATACTTCTCGCAAAATTCTTCAATGCACGCTTCGATGGAATAATGTCATTTGCCATCTTCTAATTTAACACCACTGCGTAAGTAAGATTCTAAAAGAAACGTTTTGTGCTCTTTAGTCAACATTTCATTGAAGACTGCGAAAAGTAATTTTAAATTTTAAACAAATTTGTTTTATAATGTAAACATAACACAGAACACAGATTAGGCAAGTTTTATTGTTTTCAAGGGCTCCCGCGATCAAGGTTATTTTCGATCTCTCTGTACATGAGGTATTCAGAAAATCTACTTATTTATTTATCTATCTGTCACTCCCGGTTGCCCGTTTGTTCTCCTATGTCTACTGTCGTGCCAACGGCACAGCTTTCAAAACTTCATAGGTGTGTAGGATCACGACAGTTATTTATGGTTTCCAGTTTGTAAAACACTTTTAACAACTCTTGTAATAGTTGTAGTGGTTACGGCTTTTCCAAGAATAGAACGCCGATGAATGGGACAGTCAGACAAAGAGGTTTTGCCCAAAGCACGCCAATGCCAGCGTCGCACAGTGGGCTAAATTGAATAAAAAGTGGAATAAAATGCTGTATAAAAACCTCACTGTAAATTAAAAAAAATATGTTAACCGAAACAAGAAACTACTTCATTATGCATAGCCATAAAAACCAACATACGCGCATTTGGTTCGCCATAACAACGTCGCAAACAATTGTTTCGCAGGACTCGCAAGCTCCCGTTTCTTTCTTCCATTGAGCGCTACCGTTAAATAGTAGTTTTTTCTAAGATATCGTGATATTTGCAAATAAGATGGCTAACGAGAATCGGCAAGGTATGTACTTTAAAATGCATATTGGTTAATTTTGATATCGGTCTTCATTATTTAGTTGTTCAGTATAATAGAGTCACTTTCATTATGAGCATATTTTTTTAAACCGAGAAATTCAAGTAGAGTTTTAATAACTTGTAACTCAATGTAACATTCTAAAAGTGGCATGACATTGTAGCTTGGACTCTTATTAAGCAGTACCAAACTTGTTCACTTTCCTTTTTTGTCCTTTTTTCAAAATGTTCAACTTTTGCAGAGAGGCCTATCGCTATCGAGCGCAGTGAACTATTTGAAGCATTGCGTGCCAGGGGAACTATTAATGCTACTACGTCAAGGTCAAGGGAGTTCTTAGTGAACTATATTAAAACAGTTAAGGGTTAAGTTAAGGCTAAGGTGCTCTGGTACTTAAGAAATGCATGTAAATAATGACCAATATTAGGTAAAACAAGAGTATCTCCATTATTTAATAGAAGAAAAAAGATTCCATTTTTTGTTTAGTCTAGTTCAGTGTAAAAAGTAGTTTTAGATCTACAAATAATATTTTTTTTTCAAATTATTTTTTGTGGCAGGCATTAAAAACTAGAATTTCTTCCTCAAAATTGCATAGAATGTAGTTTCTGCTTGGAACAGCAGTACTTTCCTCTCGTATTCAACCCAATCTGATTCCCAAATAAATAGAATTTACAAAAATCAAGTTAGGCTTTTCAGTTTTGAAAAATTTTGTTTGCTCCCTTATTACATATCAAGATTGTCAACGTATTTAAAATTCACCTAGAAAGTTTTATAATTATAAAAAATTGAATAATCTTTTGACAAATACTTGTTAAATCCGTTATTTTGAATTTTGCAATTTTGACACAAGATTTAAAATCAGAACACAAAACCTTCAAAACTAAATGTCGTATAAATCTAATAAAATGTTGTGTAGTAGTTCGCTGTATTGGTTTCGCCATTTTTAATTTTACAATTTGGATATAACATTTGAAATCAGCGACCACGAAAACCTTTAAAATCCAAATATCGTATCAATCCGATAAGATTTTGTCTAATAGTCTGCCATATTAGATCCGCCATATTTAATTTCTCAATTTTGACCTCAGATTTGAAATCAGATATTATAAAAACCCAAATATCGTATAATCTGATGAAAATTTGATTGTAGTCCGCCATATTCGATCCGCCATACCGAATTTTTTAATTTTGACCTCAGATTTGAAATCAGATATTATAAAAACCCAAATATCGTATAATCTGATGAAAATTTGATTGTAGTCCGCCATATTGGATCCGCCATACCGATTTTTTTAATTTTGACATCAGATTTGAGATCAGCGACCTCGCAAACTCTTAAAACCCAAGTTTCATGCAAATCCGATGACTTTTTGAATTTTGACCAGCATCTTGAGAATCTGGCCCACTGTGCGTCGTAACGGTACTTACAGGGTGGTCGACCAGAAGCGAAAGAAGGTTCTTGGCGGAAAGAGAGGAGATTGCCGCCTTCCTTCGAGGTGGACAGCTGATCGAAGAACTGTCAAAGCAGAATGTTAACGATAGTTACTGAAATACAGCGTAAGCTCTACGCCGTGACGTGGGGGGAAATAGTTAAATTTTAAATAAACAAATAATAAAAGTAAAGCGAAAAAAGTGTATTTGTGGTGTCTGTGATCTCGGGCGCAAAAAACAACACCCAACGAAATCTCAAAGTGTCAGCACTCGTAAATTAGATCAGCGATCCACTGCCAACCATGGGAAATTCCAGCGATCCATGGTGAAAATACGACCGCGTCTCTGCCAACACCGCGGCTACGGTAGCCTAACCAACCAGCTAAGTAGTGTAAGGATTAGTATTAAGATTGTATATACTGTTTATTTAATTTTGTACGTACTTATTTAGCTAGGTAGAGGTGATGTGTGTTTTTTATTGCGGTTGTTTGTGTCATAAATTCATATATTTCACTCACTTTAAATTTAGCAATAAGAACTGTAAAGTGCATTTAGTAGTTATTAGCACTCGCACACTAGATCAGCGATCCACTGCCAACCGTGTGGAAACTCTAGCGATCCATGGTGAAAATACCATCGCGTCTTTGCCAACACCGCGGCTACGGCAGCCCAGCGCTCCAGCGCCAACCACCTAACAGCTCAGTAGTATATAAGGATTAGTATTAAGATTGTACATACCGTTTATTTAATTTTGTACGTACTTCTTTAGCTAGGTAGGGGAGATATGTGGTTTTTTTATTGCTGTTGGTTGTGTCATAAAATCATATATTTCACTCACTTTGAATTTTGCAATAAAAATTGTAAAGTGCATTTAGTAGTTATTCATTTGAGGTAGTCTTAAACTACATTAAAGTTATGAGAAAGTGAGAAAAGTTTTGGTTACCAGCTGGACATTTACCCAGGATTCCGTTACCTAAATCGCTCCGAAGATACGAGATTGAGCTAGCTGGAGAGCATTTATAATGAAACCACAAAATAGCTGGCGCCGACTGGTATACACCAATAATAGCGCCATCATAAAAAGCGCTCAGTAAAAATAGCACCAGACAAACATGTCGCGCAAAAATAGCACCTGCCAAAATAGAGCTGGTCAAAAATGTCGCCGTCAAAAGTAGCGCCCTTTAATAATGTCGCCGCAATAATCTTGCCGGCAAAATAGCGCATATCAACAACGTCACCGGCAAAAATAGCACAGGTCGAAAATGTCGTCAGCTAAATTAAAGCCGCCAAAAATGTCTCCGACAAAAATACCGCCGTCAAAACTATCGCTGCAAAAATAGCGTCGGTCAAAAATGTCGCCAGCAAAAATAGCGCCGGTCATGTTTGTCGCCGGCAAAATAGTGCCTCAAAATTATGGGTACAGGACACAACGTCCAATGGCCACATCGCCCACCATGTATTTTGTAGGTCCATATCGCCCGCCGAGGACACAACGCCCACTCTGCATATTGGCCGCAACGTCCACCGTGCCCACAACGTCCACCAGTGAAAATGCCCATAACGTCCACCGCGGACACAACGGCCACTCATGTCTGGTAGCCACAAAGCCCACCGAGTCCATAACGCCCAACCGTTCGGGTTGCCGTGACTGTCGCCTCGCACGATGTCCGATGGACACAACGGCCACCGCGACCATAACGTCCACTACCGTAACGGACCACAACGTCCACCGTGACCACAACGCCCACTACTGTAAC
The DNA here is from genome assembly GCA_958336395.1 of Ctenicera cuprea. Lineage (NCBI taxonomy): Eukaryota > Metazoa > Arthropoda > Insecta > Coleoptera > Elateridae > Ctenicera > Ctenicera cuprea. The sequence continues at coordinate 43,480,511 of OY284487.1, read as the reverse complement.
GGACCACAACGTCCACCTTGTCCACAACGTCCACTCACGTCTGAGGGACACAACGCCCACCGAGCCCATAACGTATACCACGGGTATATGTATATTTTTTAGTAACTAGTTAACCATAAAGAAGAAATTCACATACTAGGTATTTTATATAACGCCTTTATTTGTTTTATTAAATTAAATTGAGGCCCAATTTCCCAAGAAACAACAATTGATTTTGCGAGATAATGATATTTACACATGGCCCTACCTTTACAATCATTGATATTATAAAGAGAAAACTAACCATTACCTATATAGCGGGTGTTAATTTGAAAAGGAGCCACCTGATTTTATTAAGATAAACAAAAATTAAATGTTAGTATTTTTAGGTAATAAAAACTGGCTAAGTGACTTAAAATTTCACTTATTTTCCTTGCCTGTTTTACTGGAACTGACCTCAACTTTCTTATTTTATATATATAACATTCTGTACATTTTTACCTATTTGAAATCAGTGTAAAATTTATTTATGGTAGCATAAATCTGCTTTTAATGTTTCCTGTGCAAGTACGTATTGATTCTACTAGAATTTTGTAAAACTACATTTAAGTAAGTAACATTCATAAATGTTCTCGTTGGAAATTGAAAATCAGACACATTGTAACTCTAACAACTATTTTAAGGGATATGTTACAAAACAGTTTTTCAAAAAATATTTTAATTTTAAAATATATAATTTACGTGGCAGGGACTATTTATATTAAAAAACATTTAAAATTAATATTAGTAGGTAAATCACCTTTTTAACGATTCATTAATCCTGTTTGTTGCTTTAATCAAGAATACATCAACTATTTAATGTTATATATTATATTCTTATATGCATTAGTCCCTAATAACTCGAAATTTATTGCCAATAATAACGCAAGGACAGTTAAAAGCAACAACATCTGTTTCACATTTTCAGAGGTTTTTGTTTGATTTTCGAGCATCTTTACTTCGAAAGTTCAAGTGTCCAAGCAAAACAATGAATGTGTCAAATAAAGAATACCCCAATATTTTAGCAGGCTCTTTGTGTATGAATGCTCTCTAGAAAATGAAGACATTAAATTTTTGAATAGACGTGAAACGTCACAAATAGGATGTTTAAATGCTGTTTCTTTTTTCAAGCGTCCGTTGAGGGAGTGAGGGCAGGGCCGAGCCGTGCCGGGGGTGCAAGGGGTGCACAGCACCTGGGCGGCAACCCAGTAGGGGCGGCAACCCAGTAGGGGCGGCAACCCAGTAGGGGCGGCAACCCAGTAGGGGCGGCAACCCAGTAGGGGCGGCAACCCAGTAGGGGCGGCAACCCAGTAGGGGCGGAAACCTAGTAGGGGGGGCGAAATGAAAAATAAAAGAAATTTAAGATATGCTTGCGGCATTAAAAAATGCAACTTTTTTTTATCAAGTTACACTTGTATCTGGCTTTTTTTTGGTATAAAGGTAACCTGATACAGAAAAAAGTGTTGCATTTTTTTAAGGCGGCAAGCATACAATAATTTATTACTTACAATTTATTTTTATTAGTAAACACATCGGTGCCGATCGCTATCGCTATTGTAAATACAAAGTTATACAGGGTCAGCGTGCAGGGTGTATGTCATGACATGAAACTATATAGATTCGGCGAAATCGGCTTGACTAAGCGGCGCGAATTTAAAACGGTGGTTAGTTTAGTTTGCGATTGAATGCGAGTAAGATTGTATTCAACTAAGCAGAAATAATAGACTAAACGTTTCAAGTTTAAAGTTTTAAAACGTAGGTATTTTTCATTATTTTAAACATTTAAACTTTTCTTCTCATTTTTCTGTTTCGCTATTCTTAAAATTTATTTGTGCTTAATTCAGATGGCTGATGGTAGAAAGAGACTTTCGGTTTTCAGTATCGATAAAGAAAGTCGGAAAAAGACGAAAGCTATATAGGGGCGGAAAATTATATCCTGCACCCGGGCGGCAGATACCCTTGGCTCGGCCCTGAGTGAGGGCATAATAAAATAGAAAAAAAGTTGGTTGGTGAATAATTATTGATAGGCAGTATTTTTATATTTTAATAAAAATGTAGTTATACTAAGAGTCCACTGAAACGTCTAAAGCAACTATGATTTGGAAAAATACTGCATTAAGTTTCATGATAATCTCACAGAAAATGTTAATAACTTTAATAAATTTTAAAATTCTATACAAGCATTATATACCTAATTCCATTATGAACTTCTAAAAATGTTGAAAGACGCTTTCACAGTAATGTGGCGGAAGTGAGGTCGCCTAGATGCAAGCACTGAAGCGATCAATGTTGAGTCGTGCCACCA